>JAPZPB010000989.1:0-10483 GCA_037952635.1 Bryoglossum gracile | reverse complement strand
TTTGCTCTTTATAAGATAGCCTGCGAATAAGATTAGTTTACCGACCTCCTCGCGCCGTCACAATATATTAACTTAAGAAATACTTATATATAGCTCTAAAAGCTATTAAATCTTATAATCAACTTATTAATTAACTATATAATAAGTTTTACAATATAATTTACTTAAACGAGCTCTTACTCTTATATTAAATGCTAAAATCCTTACCTCGTAGCTATATTGGCATATAACTAGTAGATCTAGGCAATTATATATATATTTTAAAGTTTTTTATAATAGCAGATAATCCTTTAATCTAATAAAATTACTTTCTTAATTAAGGCAAAGGCAAAGAAGAGATATATTTGCAGTAAGTTAAAGAAGTATTACTTAAAGTATATTTAATCTTAAATGCATTATAAGGGGCCTATGCTTATTTAATTCTTTAGAGCAAGAGCTCGGCTTAACCGGAAGGCGTAATTTAATTCCGTTGATGCTTTAATAGCCTTACCTTGGCACCACGTCCGTGGTGACCATTTCCACGCCTCGTCCCGGACAGTCCGCTCCTCGGCGTCCGGAACTCCGTGAGAAGGCGTTTATAATAAAGAAGAGCCTTCGATCAATTAATTCCTGAAGCTGTTTGCCTCAAACTGACGGCCAGATTTCTCTACTATCTCCATTCCCAAAAAATCATCACCATGGTCAAACAGCGTATGTACGCGTTAACCATTTGCGCCTACCGCAAGGAAGGCATGAGCGAAGAAGAATACCACAATTACCTCAGCAATCACCACTCTAAGATAGTCAAGGATCATCTTGTTGCCTTTGGAATTGTGAGCTATACGATGGTAAGCCTTTTTCATGGTGGCGGCCACTATAAACAAGATGGCCACCTATAATTGATTAACTCTAAGAAACCTATATAGATACACAACACCACCGAGACCAGGAAAATGATGCAACAAATCTTTGGTAACTTTCCCGAGGGTCAAACAGCCAACAATGACTGCTTTATTCAAATTTTGTTTAAGGACGTGGAGGATTACATTCGCGCCAAGGAAGACCCGTACTATGAAAAGGAGATTATGCCGGACCATGCCAACTTTGCCGATCCCACCAGGACAGTTTTTGTTACCGGATGGGTTGAGAGTTATATTGTGGATGGAAATGTGGTCTAAGTCTGAATGTCACATACACTTTAGCAGGATGCTATAGCCATAAAAACTCGTGCGTGGAATATGAAATAACACGTACAGGCTACACTTTTCGTAGATCTATAATACAATAGAATCTAGCAGTATAGCGCTATCTACAAAGATATGTAAATGTGGTGCAAGCTGTATTTTCAATGGTAAGATGCCACCTCAGTCACGTGCTCACAAACCTAAAAGTGTAACTATATTATATTAGCCAGATCAGCTCCGTTTCCCTTAGGTCACATTAGCATTGCCACTTTCAGATATATACCAGCTACACTATTTAGCTCGTAGAGGATAAGAGAAAGAGGATAGCCAGCCTTAAGCTTTCCTCCTCTTCCTTTAGCTTTGAATCATAGTCTTATGATCATATCCATGGTTGCATAGAGCCACGATCTGGACTATTCTAATATAATTCAAAGCTTTCTTCTTTATAACAACCTGAGAAGGTGACTAAGATATCTACTCAAGAAAGCTACGAAAGCAACAAACCCCAAACCTAAAATGAACCACCTATAAGCCCCTTTTGAGAAATTGTTCAAGATGCGCCAGTTAATTACCAACTATCCTGGATAAGCCGATCTCCTTCCTACAACCGAAGACCATAGCGGAGATCAAACTCAAGACGAGGAGCCAGCCCTCTTTTCTAGTGACAATGCCAACCACAGAAAGGCCTGCTTCCAAGCTGCGGTTGAGGATGACAACGAAGACAAAACTATGGTTCTTGAAGCCCGGAAAGCAAAGAACCCAAAGAACGGCAAGCTTGGGTTTACTGCCGATAAGCCCGCGGAATCCGTAAGTCAACAAATTCAACTAGCCATAGAGCCGCCAGCGGGACGATTGTGACAACGAGATTCATTTTTGGAAGAAGTCGTTTCGTCGATTTTATTAGCGCAATATATTTCGGATTGTAGATCAAGATGAGATATTGCAGGAGTAGTTTTAGCCATTTCGAATATTATTTCAGAAGTGCTCTTCTGAAATAATACGCGGTCGACTATTTCGAGGAACCGTAACGTCATTAAAACGTGTTACTTCCTTTCGACAAGTGCTTCCAACAGTAAATTTGTCGATTTCCGGGTGCTTTGGGTGGATTCGATTGTATGACTAGCCAATAGGACGTACTTCGGAGATTCTGGCGCGCAATGGAGTTTAATGTAGGGCTTCGTGGTCCCATCATGAAGACTAGATAGTGTTAATAAAGACATTGAGAGTGGATACTTGTATAACAACAGCACGCGCCCATGGCGAATTTGGTGGCATTGAGCAATGGCTATAGTCACATATTTTTTTTGAACCCCACTGTATCATCTGGGCACTGTCACCTCTGTCCTCTCGGATTTTGCGCGCCGAGAGTTGAGACGGACGTTGACAAGCAGCATGGAACCCGGACCCCGAGCAACATGCAGTTTCGGGTATATCCTCCTCAACGCAATAGTCATAGACGGCTATCAATACTTTCCCTGAAGGTAGACGGTTCTATTCTGTACTGCTTGCCTTTGTTTCACGCTTGTCTTCCACATACATTTCAACAATGGAAACACACGGCATGAACCCGACACGACAAACCGACGTCGAAAGATCTGCTCAGGTATTCGTTTTTGGAGACCAAACAATACCCTTTGAACATACCTTACACCATCTACTTCACGTCAAGAATGATGGAATACTGGCGGCTTTTTTTGATAAAGTCGCTTTCCATTTCCGACATTACCTGGGAAATCTCCCTGTCACCCAACAATGTTGGTTTCCATCCTTCACAACACTTATTGATCTCGTTGCCCAGCACGGAACTTGTCACGGGGCGCCAGTATTGAAATTTGCTCTTCTTTGCACCACTGAGATTGCACAGTTCATCCGGTGAGAACTTCCATATGATGCCAACTGTATTAGAAAATTCATTTTGCTAACAAGCGACTCTGTTCTAGATATCTCGGGCAGGGCTCAAGACCATACCCTTCAGCTACGAACACTTACCTTATCGGTGCTTGCACAGGGTCGTTCGCAGCTACAGCCATAAGCACCTCGCAGACGCTCGCCGAGCTGCTTCCTGTCGCGGTTGAAACAGTTCTCATTGCATTCCGATGTGCGCTTCGTTCTTTCATTCTCTGTAGTGATCTTGAATCGCAAGTCTCGCGGGGCCAACAGTCATGGGCGGCCGTTGTGGGGACCCAGAAGTCAGAGGTAGTTGAGATGGTAAAAAGTTTTAATATTGTCAAGGTGAGACTTAATTCCATGCTTGCAGCCAAGGAAAACTACCACATCTAGCTTCGGTTTCTGACGAACTTCCTATAGGGTCTTCCTGCCGTCTCGCAAATTTATATTAGCTCCGTTGGCCGCAATAATACATCGATTAGTGGCCCCCCCAGGCTCTTGTCTGAGTTTCTATCCTCGAGCTCACTGAGGTACTCCTTTTTACCAATCGATCTGCCCTACCACGCACCGCACATATTCCGTGGGGAAGACGTGCGTGACGTGGTAGGAAGGTTCCATGAGCCCTCTCTCGATGATTACAAGCAACGATTGAATATTGTATCTGTCGTGTCAGGCGAGATCATCTCAGCTTCAAATTTTAGAGAGTTGATATCCAGAGCTGTCTCCGAGGCATTGTTAGAGCCCCTGAATTGGGACCTCATGACGTCCTCCCTGGCCAGAGAACTCTCACAACAGAAGTTCACCAACTGCACCATCTATCAAGTCTCGTCCCAAAGTGGCTCGCTTCTATCTTTGGCTTTGACTAAAAACGCAACTCTCAAGGTCGATGTTCTGGACGTATTGGAAGTGGCCACGGTGCCCGATTCTACGGCCAGGAACACGGGCAAGTTTTCGCAGTCTAGTATTGCAATCATTGGATACTCGGGGAGGTTTCCCGAATCAGCGTCAAACGAAGAATTCTGGGAGTTGTTGATGGCAGGGCGCGATGTTCATCGTGAAATCCCTGAGGACAGGTTTGACTGGAAGGCTCATTATGATCCGACTGGCAAGACGAAGAACACGAGTCGAATCAAGTACGGTTGCTTTATCAAAGAACCCGGACTGTTTGACGCCCGTTTTTTCAATATGTCTCCTCGAGAGTGCGAGAATTGCGATCCAGCACAGCGACTTGCCATTACATCGGCTTATGAGGCACTTGAGATGGCTGGGCTGGTCCCGAATGCTACTCCCTCAACCCAGCAAGACCGGATTGGCGTGTTCTATGGTGTGACAAGTGACGACTGGCGTGAGGTGAACAGTGGCCAGAATATTGATACCTACTTCATCCCTGGTGGCAATCGTGCGTTTATCCCCGGCCGCATCAGTTACTTCTTTCGGTTCTGCGGTCCCAGTCTGAGTATCGACACTGCTTGCTCCTCCAGCTTCGCTGCCATCCAAACAGCATGCGGTTACTTGTGGAGAGGCGAATGTGACACTGCGCTGGCTGGTGGTGCTAACATCTTGACGAATCCCGACAACTTTGCCGGTTTGGACAAAGGCCATTTCTTGTCAACCACGGGTAACTGCAACGCATTCGATGACGCTGCTAATGGTTACTGTCGCGCTGATGCCGTCGGCACTGTTATTCTCAAGCGCCTGGAGGATGCCATGGCAGACAATGACCCAATCTTTGGCGTGATTCGCGGCACTTATACAAATCACTGTGGTCGGAGTGATTCTATCACACGACCCTTCGAGGGAGACCAGGCCGCTGTCTTCAATAGGATCATGCGCTATGCTAATGTTGATCCGCGCGATGTTGGATACGTTGAAATGCACGGCACTGGCACACAAGCAGGCGATGCGACTGAAATGAAGTCGGTCCTCTCTATCTTTGCACCTGATCCCCAGAGAAAACTTCCTCTGTATCTGGGGACGGCAAAGGCCAATATTGGGCATGCCGAGTCTGCCTCTGGTGTCACGTCTCTCATTAAAGTGCTGATGATGATGAAGAACAACGCCATCCCCCCCCATTGCGGCATCAAGACCAAGATCAACCGGGGCTACCCAAGAAATATCAACGAACGCAACGTTCATATAGCCATGGAACCAACGGCCTGGAACGCCAGTGATGCACCCCAGGGAAACCGAAAGGTATTCCTGAACAACTTCAGTGCAGCTGGTGGAAACACGGCCATCCTTCTTGAGGATGCTCCTTCGCGTCCAGGACCGTCTGGCACAGACGACCCACGGTCCCGGCAGCTGGTAACTGTGACAGCCAAGACTATCAAGTCGCTGCATGGCACAATCGAGGCGTTGGTCAGTCATCTGGATCAAAATCCTGACTTGTCTCTCTCCTCATTGTCATACACAACGACTGCCCGGAGGATTCATCATAACTTTCGGGTTATCGTCTCCGGCTCAGACATTACTTCCATTCAAATGCGCCTACGAGATACTTTGTCAAGAGATTTAGATCAGAAGGCCATTCCTAGTGCCACAAATCGACCGAAGGTCATGCTTGTGTTTACCGGGCAAGGCACTCTGTATAAGGGCATCGGCAAGCAGCTCTTCGAGACCCTCCCAAGCTTCCGAGAGAGTATTCTGCGGTTCAACGGTATTGCGGAGCAGCAGGGCTTTCCGAGTTTCCTACCGCTTGTCGATGGCTCCATGGAAAACGTTGGAAGTGCCTCCCCGACCATGATCCATTTGGCTCTTGTCTGCGTACAGATGGCCTTATTTGGCTTTTGGACGTCCCTGGGGGTCGTACCGGCAGCGACCATTGGCCACAGTCTGGGTGAATATCCTGCACTGTATGCCTCGGGAGTTTTGACTGCTGCCGATACTGTCTATCTAGTTGGCACACGCGCCCGACTTCTATCCGAAAAGGCCACTGCCGGAACGCATGCCATGTTGGCTGTCAAGCTACCAGTTAGCAGAATCCAGCCCGAGCTGGCTGGCACCTCCTGCGATGTTGCTTGTCTCAACCAACCGTCTAGCAATGTCATCAGTGGCCCAAGTGAGCAGCTGGTTGCACTTGAGACCAAACTAAGATCCCAAGGAGTGGAATGCGTTCCGTTGGAAATACCTTTTGCCTTCCATTCTTCCCAAGTCGATCCTCTTCTTGAACCCTTCAAAAAGGCTGCTGGCTCTATATGCTACAGTCCTCCTGCAATTCCTTACATCTCTCCTCTTCTAGGGAAGGTGATCCCGGAAGGAGACACTGGGACTCTCAATGCCTCATATCTCACAAATACATGTCGCAGTCCTGTGAACTTCCACGGTGCTATTGACGCTGCAAAATCTGACGGCCTTGCCAATGCAACGTCTCTCTGGGTTGAGATTGGATCGCACCCAACTTGCTCAGGCATGATCAAGGGTATTCTTGGTCGGGAAAGTCTTACCATTGCCTCCTTGAGAAAGAACACCGATAGCTGGGCAGTGCTGACTTCGGGCTTGGAGACTCTTTATTCCAACGGAATTGACATCAATTGGACCGAGTACCACCGAGGATTTGAGGACTGTCAGAGGGTTCTCTCGCTTCCACGCTACTCTTGGGACGTGAAGAACTACTGGATCCAATACAGGAACAATTTCTGTCTTACAAAGGGAGATGATTCCCTCCCAACCCAACCGGAAGTGGCAGTGTCTCAGCAAACCAAGCCTCGCTATCTTTCGCCTTCTGTTCAAAGAATTCTGGAACAAGATGATGGGCCCCAGATCTCTACCATCCTAACCGAATCAGATATCCATGATGAGCGCCTTGCTCCAATTTTTGCAGGACATTCCGTCAATAATGCTCTCCTTTGCCCATCGGTATGTATCGATTTCCCCCTCTATATATACGTACACTAACGAGTCTGCAGTCCCTTTATGCAGATATCGCCCTCACAATCACCAGTCACCTGATGAGTTCAGTTAATATCGGGACTGAAGAAGCTGGATTCGATGTTAGTGATATGAAGGTACAGAATCCATTAATATCGAGGACAGATAATGAACCACAGCTGTTCCGGGTCTCTGCTTCTGCCGAATGGGGGAACAACTTTGTCTCCTTCAAGCTGTTTAGTGTCAACGATGAAGGGAAGAAGACCACTGACCACGCAGCCTTCTTTGTCCGTATCACGCCACATCATACCTGGATCGACGAGTGGAAGCGCAATTCCCACTTAGTTCAAAGTAGAATTGGCGCTCTGTATGCAAGTGCCGAGGATGGCAATGCACATAGACTCAAGAGACGTTTGGCCTATCAATTGTTTTCAGCTATTGTGGACTACAGCCAAGACTACCAGGGAATGCAAGAAGTTATCCTTGATAGCGAGGATCATGAGGCTACAGCAAAAGTCACCTTCCAGGTGGGTGATAATGGGTTCGCCTTTAATCCATGCTGGGTTGATAGTCTCGGACACATCGCCGGTTTCATTATGAACGGGAGCGATGCTACACCTTCAAAACCCCAGTTATTTATCAACCACGGCTGGGAGCATATGCGGTGTGCCGTCAAGTTCGCGAAAGGAAAGCAGTACCAAGTTTACAACCGAATGCAATTAGAGACCGGCACGACTTATATCGGTGATACCTATATCTTCGAAGGCCAGACCATGGTGGCCATTTTCGAAGGGGTTCGGGTAAGTCCAAATAAGTATACTATGATTTAGCGAAAGGCCTCCTAACAAAATACAGTTCCAAGGTGTCCCACGAGCCCTCCTTGAACGCCTTCTCCCCCCCAGCAAGCGATCGAATCAAGTCGGAAGTTCTGCGGCTGTGAAAAAGCAAGATCCCTCTGCGTCACGGCCTAAAACGACACCAGTGGAAAGCGTCCGAAATCTACCGAAGACCCAAGCAGCTGGGATCACTCCAAAGGCACCCCCAAAAGTGTCAATCACTGGTGTGGCTACTCGTGTAATGGAAATTATCTACACGGAGGCTGGAGTCGATCCCAGCGAGCTTGGTCCTAATGAAGAGTTTGCAAACCATGGTATCGACTCTCTTCTTTCTCTCACTATCCGTGGCAGAATACAGGAAGAACTGGGTGCCGATATGCCCCCTTCGCTCTTTGTAGATTATCCGACCCCGAATCATCTGATCAGCTTCTTTGGAGAAGCAGATGATCCTTCGATCTCAACCTCGACCTCATTGTCAGAAATTAGCAGCAGCGTGGCATCCCCAGAGAACAGCGGATCTGGCTGTGACACGGGGGCCACCTCGGATCAGGAGCTTGAGCCTTCTGTCCTGGATTTCATTCGCGAAACTATTGCCAAGGAGACCGGTGTTGCGATTGTCGAATTGACGCCCACGGCTAATTTCGTTGACATGGGAATAGACTCCCTGTTGGCACTGACAATAGCGGGAACTTTGAGCGAGACATTGGAAATAGAGCTTCCGTCAACACTTTTCATGGAGAGCCAAAATCTAGAGGAAGTTGCCATGGCGTTAGGTCTCAAAGAAACAATCAAAACACCTGCACCCCAGTCGAAACTGGCGGCTCCACCAATATCCGACTTTGATCCTGAATCGAGACCTCAAGCTACCTCCATTCTGCTCTGGGGAAATCCGAAACAGGCAAAGAAGACTCTGTTTCTTTTCCCAGATGGTTCGGGATCAGCGACTTCGTATGTCTCACTACCAAAACTCGCTGCCAATACCGCCGCCTTTGCACTCAACTGCCCGTGGATGAAGATACCACACGACATGACCTGCACTTTGGAGGAGCTCACATCAAAGTATATTCTTGAGATCCGTCGTCGCCAGCCATCTGGTCCATACTATCTTGGCGGATGGTCCGCAGGAGGTATTTGCGCATACGAGGCTGCACAACAACTCGCCCGAGATGGACAGAAGACCGAACGACTGCTATTGATTGACAGCCCCAATCCAATCGGCCTCGAGAATCCTCCTCAGCGAATGTACGACTTTTTCGAAAGTATCAACGTCTTCGGGACTAACGGTCGAGCACCACCCAGTTGGCTCCGACCACACTTTGATGCCTTCATCCGGTTGCTGGATAAGTATGATATTCAGCCATTCCTCGGGGCAAAAACTGGTGCTCAGACGCATATTTTGTATGCGCGTGATGGCATTTGTAAGTATCCGGATTCACCTCGTCCCGAACTTCGACCTGGTGATCCGCGTGAGATGTTGTGGCTTATTAACAACAGAACGGATTTTACAGCTGATGGATGGGCGTCGCTAGTCGGGAGGCAGAATCTGCATATTGATGTGATAAGCGACGCGAATCATTTTTCGATGATGGATAAGGGTCCTCATATGAATGCATTTGAAGACTTTCTTTATCGTTCTATGGCATAGATTTGTTGCAATTGTGTATTTACTTGCGTTTAATGTTGTTTTATATTTATAGTTTTGTTCAATATATATATATATATAGGTTTACGAAGCACCCTCCCAAAAGTCTTACCACACGCTAGTTAAAGGCTCCCTGCACGTGCAAGGGGGTCCCTCTGGCATAGCAACAACAATCACTATAATTTTAGTGCATAAAAAATCCTTCGAGCTCTCACTTTAGGGCTTGTGGCCCGGAGATACCCCTATAATCGATTTTCCTTTAGGGCTTTGCTCTTTATAGCCCGTTGCTAAGTAACTAAGTCTTGGCACGCTAAGCGAAGGAGGCTTAACTAGCGTATGATGAGACTTTTGAGACGGTGCTTTATAAGCTATTATCTTTTATTTTAAATTTTAAATACTTTTTATATTTGAATTTTATATATACAAACGAGATTAAAAAAGACTTTAAGCAAATATTAAGAATATTTATTCTTTTTAAACTAAACTATTATTTAATTTTTATATTAAAGTTATATATTATAATTATTATAATAATCCTGACTACTCGTCCTCTAATTGGCTATTCTAGTGGTTATCTCTAGCATATATAATAGATTTTAATTAATTATTTTAGTAGCTCGAGTAAAGGTAATAATATATAAGCATAAAAGGCTTAAGGCCAAGGGTAATAGCTATTGTCTGGTTAATGCTAGAAGCCCGCGCATTAATCTCTAGCATATTTAAGAAGGGCTTTCTTAAAAACCTCCTTTCTCCTTATATTTGCTCTTTATAAATAGCTTATAAATAAATTTATTTATTAATTTCTTTGCGCTATTATATTAATAAATACTTACTTTATCTAAGAAACTTATAATATTTAATATATACTCTAGCTTTTAAAAAAATATATATATATCTCTTAATAGCATAATATTACTAAGTTTAAGTTGTTTATTAAAAATAGTCTTTAATTCTTAATAGCTTATTATGCTTTTATAACTTTTATATCTTGCAATTATATAGTGCTAAACTTATCACGTTAAGTAGTATACTATCAGCGTGAGAAAAAATATTCAAAGTATTTAAATATACTCTAAGTTACTCAGAGT
>JAPZPB010000988.1:0-10491 GCA_037952635.1 Bryoglossum gracile | reverse complement strand
TAATTATATTATAACTAGATATTGCATTCGCGGCTTTAAAGCTCTCCTAATTTCTTATAATTCCAAGCCTAGAACACTTTACTATAATTAACTAGACTATTAAATACCTATTTAGAGCTTGGTTCCTAGGTATCTAGTATAAAGGTAAGCATAAAGATATTTACCTTATAATCGCCTTAGACGCCTTATTTGCTAACGATATTAAAACTAGACGATTATCTTATAGCTATATTATAATGCTCTTTAGAGGATTAGTTATATAGAAAGCCGCTTGCTAGAGCATAGTTATTATATTAATAATAGAGTCTAAAATACTTAGTATAAGCTATATTACTAAGGAAACTATTGCACTATAAAGGTTCTTTAAGGAGCTTCGACTTAACCTTAAGGAGCTCTAGATAATCTTCTATAATAATTAATAGATAATCCGTTTAATTATAAGCAAAAACGAAAGGATTTTAACGAAACTATAATATATAGATATTTAAAATATATAGCTATATTAGGAATATGCAAAGGGACTTTTTAAGGTAATATACTTGCCTATAGCTAATATGCTAGCCAATAAGCTTATTAAGAATTTACTATAATATAAATTTAAATAGTTTAAAGCACTCTTAAACTTTTAAGATATATAAGCAAAGCTTAAAATAATCTAGTAATTAAGGGAATAATAGTAAGAAATTTACTATAATTATATTTTTTATTTATATACTTGCTTTTTAGAAAATTATTTATTTATTTATTCTCTTTTTAAAAAAGAGCATAGCAAGGGCAAAAGCATAGCGAAAGCTTAACCCGAATGCTCGAGCAAAAAAAATAACAAAAAAGCTACCCCTATGCTTAACGCATAATAAAAACGCAACTTAAAAGCTCCGAAAACACCGAAAAACTAACTTATATGCTTAAATTGCCCTAGCTATATTACTAAAGGCCTCCGCTAAACCCAAAAAGATTATCTTGCATATATCTTTATTAGAGGGATTACCCTTATCGTTATTATTATCCTTATAAATATAAGGCTTAATAGTAATAAGCTTAGGCTCTATAACTTTAACTTTAGAATCGTCGTCTACTTTTATATTTCTAAGCATAGCATAAATAGCTTTCTAAAGATTATAAATATATTAATTTTTAGGTTAGCAAGTGCGAATTGCAATAAAAGAATAGAAGCTTACTAGAGCGTTTAAAAGAAGGTTAAGTGCCTTTATAGCAATTATAGCATCGCAAAGTTAGATTGCTAAATAAGAGATTTTAATAGATATAGGAATATAAGAGTGCCTAGAAAAATAGCGCTAGCATCTTTTCGTATTTTTTAAAAAGTTATAATAAGCTTTATTAAAGCGATTAGTTAAGATAAAGTAAATATAGCTAAGATAGATAGAAAATCTTATAAGATTAGGGAGCTTATAAACTCCGCTACTAGGAGTTAAAGAATAACTAATTAAGCAAGGGGAAGCGGGACTAAAGAAAGGAGAGCTATAGATAAGAGTATAAATAATATTAGGTTAGTTAAAGAAAGAGATAGAAGAACGTTCTAAAGCCGGGGGATTAAAGAGGAAAGCATAAAAGAGGGCGATAAGTTAATTTAAAAAATAATTAAAGTTAACGTTATTTAAACTAATATTATTAAAGGGATTATTAATTTCGTTATTATTATTAAAAACCTTAGTTTTGGGATCGGGATTTGCAAAACTATTAGTTATAAAGCAACTAAAGCAAGTGCAATAGAGAGGGGGAGTCTAGGAAAGAGCATAGGGATAAGAAACCCAATAATCTAACTATAAAGCTCTCTTTTTAAAATTATTAGCTAAACTAATACGCGATTAAGTTTAAAGATACTCTATAAAGGAATTTAAGTTAAAAGGGAAACTTATATGCTTATAATTATACCGAGTCTTTATAGATAAGAAAGCCTTCAATCTTTTAAGCATATTAAAAGAGGAGTATATAGATTATAATTTGAATTTATTTTAAAGAAGGGGAGCATATAGTAAATATTTAAAAGCGTTAATATATTTAGAAGATAGAACTAGGAGTAAAGTTAAGTCTTTTTATACCTAGAGAAGCGGGTAGTTAATTTAAAGGAAGATCCGCCGCTAGTTTTAACCTAGCAAGAGCAAATAGATTCGCGAAGCTATAATCTTAGATTATATCGCTAATTACTATAGGGTAAACTTAATTTCTTAGGCACTCCCGCGCAATTACTTATAAGTTCCTATTTTTAGAGGGAATAGTTAGCATAGCTCTGCTATAAGCGATCTAGGGAGTAACTAGATTCCTAATTATTTAACGCTATATTATGCTATTTATTTGCTACGTTAATTAGATAGATTACTCTACTATAAGCTATCTAGGGGGTATATTACAAAATATAGCCCTTATTACTTGATATTTATATATACTCTTAGGGCTTAAGAGCATATAAGCATATAGCCTATGCTCTCTTATATATATATACTATAATTATGCGATTATCTATTTTCTTTTCTCTTTAGATAGATATTTGTATAACTACTCTTTACTAGCTCTTCTTTGATCACTTAAACATATACGTGATCACGCTATATACCACGCTAGCGTGCGACAAAAAGGAAAGCCTAGTAAAAGTTAGTAATAGAATTACTAGGAATAGTATAGCTAAAAAGCTATATTAGCCCGACTACTAGCAATAGTATTAAGAATAGACACTTAGTAAGAGTATAACCCTCTAGATATTGTACTTATAGTAACAATATAGCTATAGGGTTGGATATACTTCTATTAACTTTTTCCTAACTAGCTAAGAAGAAGGTTAAGGCTTAAGCCTTATTTTATACGGGTAAAAGTAGCCTTGCTTATAAACCGGTTTACTTCCACTAGCTCTAGCCTAGACTATACCTTAACTAATTAAGCCAAGTCCTTAAACCCCTTTTCTTTAACACTCCCTCTTAAGGCATATCCTAATTAATTGGTAGCTAATTATAGCTTATAATAGTTTATATATAGTATTATACTTAAAATGTTCTTTCCTTGATTTTCTCTTATAAAGTACCCTTATCGACTAATCTTAATTATCTCTGGAATTGCTTATATATAATACATTGCAATAGCTTAGTTATATTATCTATAATTGTTGACGGGGTTACTGGGAATGCTTTCTAGTAAGCACGTCAACAGGTTATAAGCCTAGAAGAGCAAAGCTCTCGATATTCAACGTTATATTCACTACTTCTGCGGAGCTAATACTATAAGAGTTAGAAAGCCACTAAAATAGTTACTGCAAATACTTCTTGCTATATAGTAGAGGAAGTGCAATAGACTAGCGGCTATGATTTAATAGTATTAATAATATCTCTATTGTATATAATACTATCGACGCAAAATATAGAAGTGGACTATTATTATAGTTAACTATATATAAGATAGCGGATTCGATAGCTATAGCCTCTAGCTTTATTCCCACATAGAGCAATAGTTAGAAGCTAAGAGATAGCATAAACTACCTAGCCTAGGCCAAAATGATTATAACTTTTATAGATATATATAGTCTTAAAAAGTATATCGACCTAAATTTTGTACTATTACTAGACCTAAATATAATCGATAAAGACGATAAGAAGTCTAATAGCATAGAAGAAAAGGCTTAGAGGGACTATAAGATAAACAATAGCTATATAAAAATAGCTATTATCTAGAATATTAGTATAAAGTTAAACGCTATAATTATTATTAGAGGCGCTATAGCCTCTAGCTTTATTCCCACATAGAGCAATAGTTAGAAGCTAAGAGATAGCATAAACTACCTAGCCTAGGCCAAAATGATTATAACTTTTATAGATATATATAGTCTTAAAAAGTATATCGACCTAAATTTTGTACTATTACTAGACCTAAATATAATCGATAAAGACGATAAGAAGTCTAATAGCATAGAAGAAAAGGCTTAGAGGGACTATAAGATAAACAATAGCTATATAAAAATAGCTATTATCTAGAATATTAGTATAAAGTTAAACGCTATAATTATTATTAGAGGCATTAAGGAAGCCTGAATTATTTGGGCTAAACTAGCTTAATAATATAATGGCAAGGGCATTGTATAACTCTAGAACATTATTAAATCGTATATTATAATTAATATTAATTAATATAGCTCTGCATAGAGTCTAATCACCTAATTTAACGAGAATAAGCATAGGCTTAAACTTATAAAGAAGACTAATATAAAGGACTAGCATATATTGCTATTCTGCGAGTTTGCTAAATCTAAGTTCCTACTCTAGTTAAACCTTAAGCATATTAAATATAGAGATAAGGAGCTTAAAGGAGAAGTTCTTACTCTTAAAGCTATATAAGCTAACCTTATTAATAAGGCTTATATATAAGAAAATAAGAAGAAGGCTCTATTTAGAGGAAAGAAGACCGACGATAAGAAGAGCAAATCTAAGGGCGATAATAAGAAGGAATCTAAGAACGATTCTGCGTCTAATAAGAAGAAGTATCCTTATTGCAATATATATAGCTACTATAAGCCGGACGACTGCTTCTCTTTACCTAAGAATAAGAAGAAGTTAAAGGAATAGGAGAAGAAGAAGGGTTGATTATATAGCGGTTTAGTAACGCAAAATAGTAATAGAAATAGCAAGAAAAAGGACGATTCCGATAGCGATAGCGATAACGATAATAAGGTTAAAATCAAGAAGCTAAAGAATGCATTTATAGCTAGTTATATAGCTACTCGCAATAGATAAAATAACGAAAAAGGCTATGCACTTATAGCACTACGCTTATATAATAGCTTATTATACTATAATGCATTTAAGGCAGATATAGGTGCCGATAAGCATATATGCTATAAGCGTAAGCGATTTACTGATTTATATATATGCAATAGTCTGCTAATAATTAATATACTTAATAGCTTAGTTAAGGCTATAGGAATTGAAACTATAGTCTTAGAGATATTTGGATTAAATAGTAAGCTATGCGACTTAAAGCTATAGGATATTCTATATATACTAGAAGCTTAATATAACTTAGTTAGTAGCTTGAAGCTATACTAACAAGGAGGCTATATAAAGGAAGGCTATATATATAATAGCAATAATAAAGCACTTGCCGCTATTAATAATAATCTATAGGTTATTAAAATAGGTGCTTCTTAATAGAGCCTATTAATAGCTATGCTAGCTATAGCACTTCCTGCCGCTCTAAAGAAGGGCAAGCTAGATATTAACCTTATTTATCGCTATCTTGCCTATTGCTTACTCGATTATATATAAGAAACTAAGAAGATTACTCGCGGACTACCCGATTTCACGGAATTACTAGATTTAATATTGGATTATATATGCAACTTATACGAGCGTTTTAAGCTATTAAAGCATATTAGCAAAGGCTTAAAGCTAAGAGCCAAGAAGGTATTCGACTATATATACTATAATATTATAATAATTAAGCTAGTTAGCAATAAAGGCTATAAATATGCCGCTATCTTTATAGAGGATTGCTATTAATACTAGTAGCTAAAGCTTTATAAAAAGAAAAGCAAAGCTTATAATGCTTTATACTAGATAATTAAGTATGCTAAGACCTAATTTAGCAAGATTATTAAGAAATAGCATATTGATAAAGGAAGAGAATATATATTTAATAAGCTATAAGAGCTAGCTTAAAAGCTTAGCTCTAGAGTTACTATTATAAAGCTTTATTTTTTATACTAAAATAGTATTTCTAAACGTGCTATTCGCATCTTAATTAAGTATTTGCATATAGTTATAATCGACTAAGAGATCCTAGCTTAATTTTAGCTATATATCTTAGAAGCTATAATCCTTCTAACCGATAAAATAGCTACTAGCACGCTTAAAGGCTTAACGCTATATAAGTTATTCTAGAACGAATTTACGCTAGATAAGGATAATATACTAGATTTGTCTAGAATATATATACTTAGATGCAAAGTCTATATACTAATTTTATATAAAAAGAGAGTTTTAAGTAAGAAATTAAAGAACTATATATAAACTAGTATTTTGCTAAGCTATATTGGAAAAAAGCAATATAAAGTATATTGCCTAGGAGTTAAAGGCTATAATAAGATTATTAAATTATATTAATGCATCTTTAATAAGCGTTTAATTTACTTAGAATATATAACTCTATTATTACCTCTTAGTAGGGGTAAGGAAGATTATTAAAATAATTAAGCTAAATTACTAGCTTTAGAGGATTAAATTATTATTAAGCCAAGAGCTATAGCCCTAGAGGTTATATAAGAGCTTAAAAATATCAAGGATTAAGAAGATAGCGAAGATGCTACTACTTAGAATAACTTTAACTTAAATATTACTAATAACGAGCTTTTAAGTAACGAGGATAAAGATATACCTTAAGAGGCTTAAAATGATAACTAGTTAAATTACGATATAGTAGAAGAAGAATTAAAGCTAGAGCTAGAGCTAGAGCTAGTAGCTAGGCGCGGCCGACTTATTAGATTAAAGAATAAGGCCTATATAGCACTACCTAGAAAGAACTTATATTAAACCCGCTTAATAGCTAAGGCACTAGTATAACCCTTAGGGGGTGCCGCGCTGCCCTCAGGAAAGCAACTAATGCCCTTAAGAGAAAATACAACTTCTAGCAAGTCTAATACTATATATAGACTAGCACTTGCCGCGGGCAACCTAGACTCTAGAGAGCCTTAAACACTATTAGAGGCACTAGATACGCTATATAAGGAAAGCTAGATTACTTTATTAAACTTTAAATATAATTCTATTTATAAGAACTAGATATAGGTCGAGATTCCTCGATTTAAGGTTTTAAAAGGCTATAAAGTCCTACCTAGTAGGCTTATATTTAAGACTAAATTAGATATAAATAGCAATATTAGCAAATTTAGGACTAGATTTTATATTAAGGGCTTTGCCTAAAAGCAAGGCATTAACTATAATTAAGTATATGCTAGCATAGCACGCAGTAATTCCTAAAAGATTATATTTGCCCTTGCAGCTATTAATAACTAGGAATTAGAGTGAATAGATGCTATAATAGCGTTTCTAAATAGAGATATAACTACTTAAGGTCTAGATATTTATATTAAGCTATTATTATAATAGAAGAATTATAATAAGCTATATAGCAAGGACTATATAGCTTTATTAAAGAAGTTATTATATAATCTTAAGCAAAGCCTATATATATAGCAAGAGACACTATTAAAAGCCTTATATAAGCTTAGATTCAAGCCTCTTATAACTAATAATTGCATCTTTATATAATTTAATAGAAATAACCCTATTTATATTATTATATATATTAATAATTTTATTACTATAAGTCTAGATAAAGAGGCTATTTTCAAATTAAAGCAAGACTTAGCATTTAAGTTTAAGATAAAGGACTTAGGACTAGCTTAATACTTCCTTAGAATCTATATTACGCGCGATCGAGCTAACTATACTATCTCCTTATACTAAGATATATATATTAAGAAGGTTGCTAAGCGCTTTAATTTATAGGATTTAAGACTAGCAAATACGCCTATAGAAGTAGAAGCTCTTAGAGAGCTTATCCTATATAAGGAATAAGCTATAGAGAGAGAAATCAAGGAATATTAGTTAATAATTAGATTAATTAGTTATGCCGCTATTTATACTCGAATTGATATAATATTCTAAATAAACACGCTTGCACGCTTCTTTATAAACCTTTTATCAATGTATATTAAGATAGCTAAGCATATTATCTAATACTTAAAGATATATAGGAACTTAGCACTAAGTCCGTGCACCCCTATATGGGCCACCCCCCTATATGGGCCACCTAAAATAAGCGAGTACTGCCAACTAAGAATATATATAATTAAATAACTACTCAATTTCAATATAATCCAGAGTAAAATTAGAGTAGTTAGACTCTTCTTTATCATTCCCTTTAATTATAGCTTTACTTGCAGCTATTTAAGTTTGCCGTATATTAATAATATCAGCAAACTTAGAATTTAGACTTATTTTAACTTTTATCCGTTTCCTTAGCCTAGCTTTCTCTAATTAAACTTCTAGAGACTATATTCTATAGCTATAATCTGCTAGAGTACTCTCTTATTCCTTAAATCCCTTTAAAATCTTTCGAAATAATAATCTTTGGGTTATAGAGTCGCTTATATCAAGGGTTTAGAACCTAGCTACTTAAGCCTTGAGTTTAGTCGATTTTCTGGGCATAGATAGAATTGCTAGTAAAGGATCGATTAATAGGCTATTATTTAAGCTTTCTAAAGCTTAAGGGGTATTCTAGCTAGCATTAGAATTCTCTAAGAGTAAGGGACTTATAAGAGGTTTTGCTATTGATTTTGGCTATAACCCACTTGCTTTCTATCTAGCCTTAATTATCTTTATAGATAATGCTTCCTTTCTAGCCTTATTATAGCAAGCAAGGAAGTTTTGCTTGCTAATTAGGCTAGAATTAGTTAAAAGACTAAGATTACTTACTACTATATAATAGTAACTTTTAAAGGATAAAAAAACTAATAAATCTAAGGGTTATAAAACGTATAATATATATAGCGGTAAGAATAGAAGGTATATATTATTCTAGTAGCATAAGTATATAAAATCAGTGGTTTTATAACTTCTATAGCTATCTAAAATAAGTAATCGAGGCTTAGAAGTCGTAGTTTAAGGGAAAAACACCGTTTCTAACTATTTTATAGTAGTAGCATCCGAAGTCTATGCATTCTTAGTAGTTATAAACTTCTAGCCCTTATATTTAACTAGCTTATATAGTTCTAGTAGAAACTATTATTATTAAACCGATTTTCCCTTGAAAATAACTAATAGAAGAAGAGCTTTACTAGTCGCCGAAACATATTTAATAAAAGAGGTCTAAGAATAAGAACTAGGCTATTTCTTTTAAATAGAACGTCGCTTAGAGCTTCTTACTACTAGGCTATTTGCTCCGAAGCCTTCTATTATACTTGACTTGTCTATATTATATCGATTTTCGGGTTTAATAGCAGAAATAGTAAAGAGTAATAGTAGTTAGAACTATAACTTAATTATAGGAATTATAGCCCTATTAACTTATATAGAATCAATATTTCAAGCTCTCTTAGTCCGCAGAATAGGATTATATCGTAAGAACCCCTCTATCTATCGTTTTCCTAGCTTTTAATAGTCTCCTTTAACTTTAAGAACTCGATTCGCAAATTGCTTAATTTAGCTATAAGTTAAGGGAACACCTAGAGCTTCTTAGGCTAAAACCTAAGTAGATAAGTGGTCCTCTTATACCTTTAATAGTCTCTGCTGATTTTCGGCTGCAATTAGGTATACTATATAGCTATAGTTGCGATTATAAAGAGTAGCTCGTGGAATACCCTACTCTCGACTAGTAAGCCGCAAGGACTTCCCATTTGCAACGTTATTTAAAGCTATAAGCAAATCTTGTTCAAAATATCAAGGCATTATCACTTGAAAATTAATAGATTAAAGTATTAAGTAATTAGAATTAGGGTTGATTTAATACTTAAATATTTTATAGAAGTAGCGGTCTAAAAATTCGCTTATTTTGGGTGGCCCATATAGGGGTGCACGGACTTAGTGTATAAAGGGAAGCAAGGCAAATTAAAGCTTATAGGGTATATAGACTCTAATTATAAAGGCTATTAAAATATATATAAATTAATAAGTAAATATATATTCCTATATGCAAGAGGTATTATATCCTATAAATTAGCACGCTAAGATATTATAGCCCTCTTATTAATAGAGGCAGAGTTTTATAGCATTAGTAACTATATTCGCGAGGCTCTTTAGATTTGGTAATTTCTTAAAGAGCTTAGAATCTAATAATTAGATTATATTGCAATTAAGATTATAGGAGATGATATAAGCTTACTCGCACATAGCGAGAACCCGGCTTTATATTAGCATATAAAGCATATTAATATATTATATTACTTTATTTATAAGCATATATAAAATCGGTATATTATCGTTAAATAGTGCCCTACCAAATCAATAGTTGCAGATGGCTTTATAAAGTTTCTATTACTTGCAAAATACGCTCTATTTATTAAGCACTTGCATATAAAGGAACTGAATTAGAAATAGGCAATTAAATAAGCAAGCTAAATATGGCAAAGGTATAAAAATAGGTATAAAAGCATTACTATTAAGCATTACGCTATATAGAAGAAGGGGTATATTATACTTAAAGGGTTTACCTTATTGGTCAACCTAGAGTAGTCTCCTAAAGTGGCTATATGCTATGCTATACGCTATGCGCTAAGCTAGCTTAATATAATCCAGGACTAGATTTATAGTTCTATATATATAAATATAATAATATAAGTATTATCACGAATATATATGCTTACTAGAGAGCATTCCCAGTAACCCCGTTAATAATAATTATATCGCTTAAAAAAATATATAAAATCTCTAGTTTCCTTCTCTTAGCTAAGTCCCTAATAAAGTAGTAGCTAATATCGATATGCTTAGATTGCTT
>JAPZPB010000987.1:0-10502 GCA_037952635.1 Bryoglossum gracile | reverse complement strand
GAAATCTATAACTTATAGCATCTCCTTAATAAGAAGTCTAAGGGATTAACTAAAGTATAAAGCCTTCGATCGAGAGGCAATTAGAGCCGAAATACTAAGGAGGAGCTATAGAGAGCCCTTATAAATATATTAACAAAGCATAAAGTCTTCGGTTCGAGATAGATAGCTATAGAGTGCACCCGGAATTTAAGGAGCTATAGAGTGCCCTTATAAATACTATAGCGAAGAGGTGCTATAGAGAGCCCTTATAAACGAATATAATAATAAGAAGAGCTAAAAGTACCCTCGTAGATAATATATATAAGCTAGGGAGAGTTTTAATAGCAAGGGAATATCTCCGTAGATTAATAAACAACCCGTCCTTACTTAATACGAATCTGCTAACTAGAATACTAGATATTAATAGATAAGATAAGGAAGGATAGCAAATATCTTTTAACCTTAACTCGCGATAACTACGAAAATTAGTTCCGCTATGCAAAGGTTAAGATTAAGGGAAAAGAAGTATTCTTTATAATCAAGAATAATAAAATTAAGTACGCTTAAATCTAATAAGAGGGAGACTCTAAGGGTACTAGTACTATAGGAACTAAGGGCACTCCTATTACTATACTTATTACTACTACTAGAGATAAATCTAACGATAACAAAATCGATACTCTTACTAGTAAGTACTAGCATATAAGTAGATTATAGAATATAGATAAGGCAAAGGAATAGGACTTAGTAAACGCAAAGGCCTTAAAGATAATACTAAAAGGACTAGGGAAGGATAACGCTATATTAATTAATAAGTATAAGACTATAAAGGCAGTTTAGACTTAACTTAAGCTTAAGTATAAGAAGACTAGCATATCTATTGCTAACTAATATATAATAAGCCTTTAAAACTTCTTATTTAATAAGGATATTAGCATTAATAGCTTATAGACTAAGCTAAAGGAGTATTAATGCAAGTTAACTACTATAGATAGCGCTATAAAGCTAGTATACTTAGACTAAGCCTTACTTCTTATATTAACTTTAGCCCTTTAAAAGCAAGGTTAATATACGATAGTTATTAATAGTTTCCTTACTTAGCAAAGCCTCTTTATAGAAGAGAAGATTAAGATTCTAGGAGAAAAGAAAGCTTAGCTAAAAGAAGTCGGATCTAGTAAAGAGCAAGTATACTTAGCCTAGAAATAATATAAGGCAGCTTACTGCTACTTAAACTAGTTATCTAGGAAATAGAGTAACGTATTAAACGCGAGCATTAGCGAAAGATAAAGCGAGTGCTATTACTATAGATCTAAGAAGCATTAGTTAGCAGACTATAAGTACTTATAAGCTAGTAACGAGTATGCCCGCGGACTATGCTTTAAGGATAAAAAAAAGGCTAAGAGCAAGCTATATTATAAGGCAGATAAGATAAGCAAAAAGAATACTAAACGCAAATCTCGCTTAGCTAAGAAGTCCTTTAAAAAGAAATATAGATATATAGCTATTTTTAATTCTAATAATACTAATAGTAATATAGAAGGCACTAATTCCGACTCCTCTAAGCAAGAGGATAACGATAAGGTACTTAAAAAGGTTATACTATCTAAGGAGTTAATTAGTAAAATCACCCCGCATATCTAGGCCTTTAATACTAAAGCTAGTTTACTTATAACTAACTAACTCTACTTGTTTAAGGACTTAAGAAAGATAAGCAAGGTACTTATATAAGTAAGGGAAGGAATACTATATTCTTATTAGAGAAGAATAGCGTTAATTACTAAGGTAGATAGAAGCTTATATTACTTAGAAAATATACTTTATATTCCCGATTTAGGTATAAACTTAGTCTTAGCTAAGAAACTTTGCAAAGGCGGCCTTAAGGGCGCTTTTAATAAAGAGACTATTTAGATTATATAAGGAAATAGAAACGTAATAATAGCAAAGTAATCCCGTAGATTATATATTATAAAGCATATATTTAAGAGGTATAGAAACTGTATACTAAGAAAGAAAAGTGAAATTAGCCTTATAGTTACTATAGAAACTAGCTTAGAAACCGGTCCTAAAACCGGTCCTACTAAACCTAGTAAGGATAGTCTAAGAAGTGGCCTTACCTAAAACGGTCTTGAAAACGGCCTTACTAAAAGCAGTCCCGATAGCTTTACTAAAACCGGTCCTAATAGCCTTACTAAAATCGGTCTAAGAAGTAGCCTTACCTAAAGCAGTCTTAGAAACGGCCTTACTAAAACCGGTCCGGATAACCCTATTAAAAGTAGTCCCGATAGCCTAACTAAAACCAGTCTATAACTAATAAGAAGGTTTTAGTATATTACTATACTAAAATAACCTAACCTTAAAACTAGTCCTATTAAAAACAACCCGTTAAAGAGAAGTTATTCTGCATATAAGAAGGACTTAACTAAAACTAGGCATAAAGGCCTAGGCAAAACTAGTCCTAAAACTAGCCTAGAAAGCCTATACTAGGATAAATCCGACTAAGACTAGTCTAACTGCTAATACTATTACCTAGCTATATAGTGCACTAATAGCAATATAAATATAAACCCTAATAATTTAGAACTAGAGATAGCTATAAGCAAAGAGTAAAGATACTTATATCGCTTAATATATAGAAAGTTTATATATAGTAAGCTAAATATGCTAAGGAATATATATAAAGTTACTACGCTTAAAGAGGCAATTAAGATCCCACCGCTATACCGCAGAGTATATAAAATATATAAGCTAGCTAAGATAAGGAACTTAATAAATAAGCAACTTTTAGAACTTAAGCAAGAGAAACTAAAACTTATAAGCCTAGATCTAGTAAGCTTATTCCTAAAGTCTATCTAAGGAAATAAGGAACTACTACGAATTATTAATAATATAATAAGACGCGTATAGTTAATACCCTTAGTAACAAAGGATAAAGCAATCCTAGCCTTATAGAAGTAGAGAAGAAAGGAAGAGCTTTAAACTAGCAAGAAAGTTAAAGCTACTAGAATAGACAATGCACTAGAACTATAAAAGGTTCTGCTTTAATAGCAAGATAAAGATAGTATATAAGCATAATTTATAACTATAGCTATATCTAGTTAAAATAGAGTAATAAAGCAAAGTATCTAGATAGTTGAAAATAATATTAAAGCTATGCTAAAGGGATAAGAATTGCTATTAAAGTTCTAGGATAAAGTAGCCGAGGCAGAAGCTTATTTAAGGAATCTTTAACTAAGAGGCCCGGTAATAAATAGCAAGATTATATTACTAGAGGAAGCTTATATTAGCAAGTTATTATTAATTAAGAATATCCGAGTATAAGATAGCAAGGCATATAGATATATTAACCCTAAGACCTTATATAAGGACAATCGCTATAATAAGCTTATCCTAAGAGGCTAAGAAGGAGTATTTATAAGTTACTTAGAAAATATAGATAAATACTTAAAGATATATACTCTAGACCTTAAATGCATAATTCTAAGCAATAAGGTGGAAATAGATAAGTCTATATTAGGAGGAACTATGGATCTATGCTTAAGAGGACCTTAAGAACTAAATAGGACGCTAATTAACTTAAGAGATTAAGCTATAAGAGGGAAAACTTATAAAGAGGCAAAGGAAGATATTTAACTAGACTTACTAATACTTAAGGACTATAGAAACTAGTCTATTACTATTAAAGTGCTAATAACTATATAACTAGTAGATATATTAATATATAATAAGGATAGTAATAGGAATATCTATAGAGTTAACCCGACCGAAGATAAGACCGAAGATAAGACTACTACCCTAGACCTTAAACTAGAGGTTATAGAACTAAAGGTATTAGAACTAGAAGTAGTTAAAGTCCTAGCTAAAGAAGCTATTCTTACTAGCAAGGGAGACGATAAGCAAGACTTATAAGTAGACTTAATTCTATAAGAGTTACCGCCGCAGGATGCGACTATTCTAGACTTAGAGGATAAAGCCAGAGGAAATTGCTATTACTTCCAAGATTAACTTAAAAAAAAAAGAGATTCGGACGATAAAGGGAAGTAAGTATTACGAAGTAACAATTGCACGTGTTAACTAGGAGCCTAAGGCTCACTTACCAACGGGTAAGGCAGAGAACTCTTAGTAATAACTTAGGAGAAGTTATATAACAAAGATAAGCAACTAAGTGGGATCGCTTAGTAACTAATTATAAGAGGACCTTAAGGGACCGCTAAAGTCTATCTAGGTCTAAAACTTTAAGGGATTGCTAAGGTCTAGCTAAGTCTAGAGCAAGAAGGTTTTATATAAGCTAGATAGTTTCCTTACTTAAATAGGAGCTTTATACTTAACTTAAATTAATTATCTTAACCTATAATCGGTAGCCTTTAACAAGCAACTAAAGCTACTCTTTCTTATATATAATTACTTATATCTACTACTTATACTAACTAACCCTATAAAGTCGATTCGTTATACTTTAAGCATTAATACCTTTAAGTACCGCTTATAAGCATAATTACTATATCTTAACTTAGTCTCGGTTAAAAGAACTTAACACCTTAGCAAATAATCCTAGGCTAAGGGCTTAAAGTCTATAAACTAGATACTTATAACGGAATATATAGTTAGCTTCGATTATACTTAATATAATGCATAGTATATATCGAGTTTAATAAAGATAAGTTTAAAGCTAAGCTAAAAGAAGTATTATAATATACTATATATCTTAAAGGAATAGCTTTTAATTAGATCGAGAAGGCTTAGGATAATTACCTTTTATATAAAGGAAAGACTAACAAGTAGGATAAGTCTACTAAGGAGATCTTCTAGAGTCTTAATATATTTAAAAAGAAGATTACTAAGGTATTTAAAGGCGTGGATAAGGAAAGGAGTGCAAAGAGGAAGATTCGGGGTCTCTGCTAGATAAGCATAGTATCCGCATACTCTATAGAGTTCTAGCAATATATAAAAAGAATAAGTTAAGATAATAGCGCATATATAAGTTAGTTTTATTAGGGTCTTAAGAACGAGATTAAAGATAAACTAGCCCGATAAGAGCGCAAGGCTAACGATCTTTAAGAACTTATAGAAATCGCTATCCAATTAGATAACTAGTTTTATAAAAGACGACTCGAGAAGTATAAGCAATACTTAGAATAACTAGGGAAGATAAGATATAATAAATATTCTAATTAGAAAAGTTACTAGCCTTAACTTATAGAACTAAATACTACGACTTAATAATAATAGAAGAAACTATCTAAGGAAGTAATAGATAAGCAATAATAAGAGAAACTCTATTTCGAGTATAGATTGCCTAGGCATATAGCTAGTAGCTATTAAGATAAGAAATTAAACGCTAAGGGATATTATTAAGGGAGAAAATAAGTTAACGCTATAGAATGCAGGGAGTTATATTCTATATTTACTTGCTATAGCTTAAAGTAAATCGAGGAAGTTATAAACCCCGATTAAAAGCAACGTATAAAGTTTAAAGACAAAGGTCTTAGATAAGCAATAAATAAAACCCTAGAACGGAAACCTATAAGAGAGCGATAGTTAGCGTATTAAATATAGTATAGCTAAAGAGCTATATTAAAATAACTGCCCGCTATAGAATATTACTTCTTACTACTTTATAATTAGGCTTTTAAGGAAAGACTTAAGGCAGTTAAGGAATTAATAAGCAAAGCCCTAGGACTAGAATAAATAGAATAAGTTATAGATTAGATTAATAATACTAATAAGTTAATTGCTAGAAGCATAACTAGATCTATTCTTAAAGTTAATAAAGCAATCTAAGATAAGTAAAAAGAAGATAAGTTAAAGATAGATAAGGAGTTTCTAGTCTTTAGTAATATATTAAATAAAAGTTCTATAGATTAGCAAATTAAGAACTTACTTATACTTAAACTACTATTTTAGATTAGCAAGATCTAGTATATAATTTGGTAAGAACTTCGGGAAGGAAAAATATACTTAATTTAAAACTAATAATAGATAAATAAGGCAACTAGAGCGATATATAATAAGTAAATAGCAAGTTATAGTCCTTAGCATAAGGAATACTATAAAGTTATATATCGGGATAATCGGCGTATTAAACTATAATAAGTAAATTAGGATAGCGCAAAACTCTATATTATCTGCAAAGAAATAACTATAGTATTACTAGAGACTAAGGCACTTAAAGTCGGCGAGACTTAAGAACTATAACGAGAAATAAAGACGTATTAATAGTAAGAGAACTGCGATTATGCTTACTAGCTATATTAAGAATAATACTTAGTAGAGTTTAGCATTAATTTAGTTAAGGGTTAACTATATCGGGTTATTAGGACTAGCAAGGGAACTTAGGGCTAGATAAATATTATTTTAAGTTAAAGATACTAGGATTTATAGTTAAAAGAACTATATATAACCTAGGCAAGCTTTAGACTATTATACTTAACTATATTAGTTTAGATTAATAGATAAAATATCTATGCATTAATAGATTCAAGAGCTAGTAAGAACTTTATTATAGAGCGAAAAGTAGACTTACTTAGACTTAAGACCGAGTTAAAGGAAGTACCTTATTAACTAGTAATAGTTAATAGTAAGAATATTAACTATAATAGAATTATTACTTATAAGACGGAAAAGGTAGAAATGCAAGTAAAAGACTATTATATTAAAAAGATTAGGTTTAACTTAGCACTTATTGCCTTATATTAACTTATCTTAGGAGTAGGATAGCTTAAATAATATAACTTAAGTATAGATTAGCAAGTTAAAGAGATAATATTCGATGGCTATAACTATAGAGATAATATACTTACTATAATATAGAAGAACCTAAAAGAAGTATTAGCTACTTTTATAGAGTTAAAATACTATCGATAGATAAAGGGTTTACTAATAAAGAGAAAGCTACTATTAATATATAATAAGTTTATAGATATATTTAGGAAGAAGATAAAGCTTAACGCTTTACTATTATATGCTAAGTAAGATTATGCTATAAAACTAGAATTAAGTAGTATGCCGCTATTTAGAGGAATTTATAATATTTCTAAGGAAGACTTAAGGACGCTTAAGGAGTATATTAATACTAGTTTAGCAAAAGGATAGATTAGAGAATCTAAGTCTTAAGTAGCAAGCCTAGTACTATTTATACTAAAGAAAGACGGATTACTTAAAAGACTTTATATAAATTACTATCGACTTAATAATATAATAATTAAAGATAAGTATCTAATATTATTACTAGAAGAGATATACGATAAGTTATAAAAAGCTAAGATCTTTATATAACTAGATATTAGGGATATATATCCTTATATTAGGATTAGAGAAAGAGATAAATAGAAGATAGTATTTAGGACTTAGTATAGATTATATAAGTATCTAGTTATGCTATTTAGTCTATATAATGCACTAGCAATATTTTAGCGATAAATATAGAATATCCTTAGGGAATAGTTAAATATAGATTATATTATATATCTTAACGATATTCTTATTTTCTTAAAGAATAAGGAGAAATACTAAAAGAGCATGCAAGCTATACTTTAAGCGTTAAAGATAGCGGGTATAGCGCTTAAACTAGAGAAATATTACTTTTTTGTTAATAAAGTTATCTTTCTAGGGTTTATAATAACCCTAGATAAAGTAAAGATAAACCTAGGGAAAGTATAAGTAGTAATAAAGTAGAAATCGCTAATATTAGTTAAGGAATTATAATCTTTCTTAGGATTTGCGAATTTCTATTAACGATTTATTAAAGGATATAATAGTATTATAGCACTACTTATAATACTTATAAAGAAAGAAGTTTAGTTTAAATAGATATAGCAAGCTAAGCACGCTTTTTAGGGTTTAAAGAAGGCGTTTGCCGCTAAGCTAGTGCTAAGGTTATTTAACTTAAGAGAGAATATCCTCGTAGAAACGGACTTATTAAACTATGCAATTAGCGTAGTACTTAGCTAAAAGGGCAAGATTAGCAGTTAATAACTAACCGCGTATTACTCCTAAAAGCTTACCGCAATAGAGCTTAACTATAAAATCTACGATAAAGAACTACTAGCGATAGTTAAGGCTTTTAGGATATAAAGAGTATACTTATTAAGGATAGTATACTTAGTATAAGTCTAGACGGATTATAAGAATCTTATTTATTTTATAATAATAAAAGAACTTAATTAACGATAAGTATAATAGGCGGAGACCCTTATAGACTATAATTTCTATATTATTTATATTAAAGGAAAAGAAAACGCTAAAGCAGATGCTTTAAGCAGAAAATTAGAGTACCTTAAAAATAAGATATAAGTTTCTTATATAATCTTTAAAGAAGATAGGGACTTAATAATTTATAATAAAATAGAGTTAGCTATAACGAGCGCTATCTTAGGTAATGCTATCGCAGAGTATTTATAAATGCATTATAATATAGACTTAATAGCGAAGCAAGCATTGCTTATACTAGGACTAGAATTTACTCTTAATAATAGAGTTATCTATTAAAAGGATAAACTATATATACTATCTAAGATCTATAAGGAATTCGTTAAAGAATAGCATAAGCTGCTTGCTTATAGATACTAAAGAGTTGCTAGAATGCTAAAATAACTTAAGAGAAGTTATTACTTCCCGTGGATAAGGTATATAGTTAAGAAAGTAGTTAGTAAATGCAATGCTTATATATAGAATAAGTCCTCGAGATATAAGCTATATAGTTAGCTTAAATTATTATATACCCTTTCTAAGCTATAGTTATTAATTGCATAGGATTTTATAGAAGAATTACTAAAATTAGTAAAGCTTATAATAAGAGTAGAGTATAACGCTATCCTAGTTATTATAGATAGACTTACTAAGTATATATATATGCTTTTATATAAGATAACTTATATTATAGAAAATCTAGTATATACGTTCTTAAGGATTATAGTAGCTAATTATAAACTACTAGATAAGATTATATTAGATAAAGATAAGCTCTTTACTTTGAATTTCTAGAAATTACTTATAGCACTACTAAGAACTAAGCTTAAGATATTAATAGCTTTTAAACCTTAAATAGATAGTTAAACGGAAAGGTTAAATTAAACGATAAAAGCTTACCTTTGCTATTATATTAACTATAGATAAAACGATTAGGTAAGGCTCTTGCTACTAGCCTAGTTCGCGTATAATAGCATAAAAGCCGAAATAATAAAAATATTACTATTCTATGCTAACTATAGGTTTAACCCTAAAGTATATAAAACTGCAATCGAAGGAAGTTTAATTGCTTAGTAAGCAGAAATCTAGGTAGATTAGCTTAAATCGCTATATAAATAACTCGCAGATAATATATGCTTTATATTATAGTAAATAGCGTTATACTATAACGCTAAATATAGTATAGAACTTATGCTTAAAGAGGGGGATAAAGTTTACTTGCTTCGAAAAAACATTAAAATAAAATAACTAAGCGATAAACTAGATTATAGGAAGTTAAGACTATTTAAAATTAGCAAGGTTATCGGATTAGTTAATTACTAACTCGAGCTGCTTAATATAATAAGAATATACCTAGTATTTTATATCTTACTCTTAAAGCTAGCATTTAAGGGAGCGCCGCGCGCCCTATATATAAAGATTAACTTAGTTAATCTAAACGCAATATATAATATAAAGATAATATTAGATTACTAGTATATTAGGAATAAGGTTAAGTATTTAGTAAAATAGCTTAATTACTTATACTTAGAGAATATATAAGAACTAAAAGACTACTTTAAGTATTCTAAGAAACTCGCGGAGTTTTATAAGTAGAACCTAAGTCTACTTAGGAAGGGTTAAGCTAAGAGGAAGGGATACTTAACTAAAAGGAATTAGGAAGATTGAAGAAAGGTTCGGGATTAATTATAAGATCTTTTAAGAGGGAAGAGGCCTTTGCTAAAGAATAAGTAATAGACTTTATATAAGATAGTTCTATAGCTTTAATAACGTTAAGCTCTTTAAGAGTACTTACGCCACGTTTTATTATCTTGCTCTCTTTATAATCTAAAAGTTATTCTATTTTATAAAGACGCAAGATCTTCGCTATCGCTTTATCTTATTTATTACGCAGCTTCTTGCGTTAACAATCTAAAGAAGCCTAGTTATTTAAAGAAGGCAAGTTAAAAGTAAAGTTATACTTCTTATAACTTATATAATAGTACTTAGTATAACAAGCAGATTCGGGGCTAGCTGCAATATAGCGATAACGATTACGATAATAGTAATTATAGGGAGATATTTTAATATTATTAAAGGATCTTTAGATTCGAAGGGTAAAGGCGATTTATTCGAGTTTCTTCTTTATCTTTTTAGACGTTATTTTAAAAGGAAAGGTAAGAAAGCTACTATGCAAACTATTTAATAAGGCATTTTAAGCGTTGGGACGATACTAGGCTAAAAAGGGGATAGTGTTACGAAGTAACAATTATATATATTAACTAGGAGCCTAAGGCTCACTTACTAACGGGTAAGGCAAAGAACTCTTAGTAGTAACTTAAGAGAAGTTATATAATAAG
>JAPZPB010000986.1:0-10511 GCA_037952635.1 Bryoglossum gracile | reverse complement strand
CCGGTATGCCCTTTTTCCCTTAGTTATCAATTGGCCACCCCCAATCCCCCGTATGGGGGGCCCCCCCCCCCCCCCCCCGACCAGTAGGAAAAGTGAAATTTGAAACAGATTCGCGTGTGCAACAGAGGGAATTCACCTGCGGGGTCTGGACTCCATACTCCTCCATATCCTGTCAAGAAGTATTGAAATGGAGTTATGAGGCACCAGACCGAGGAGAATGCTTGAATGAAACGCGGGGAAAGACAGATCTTGTGAATTGAGCTTCTCCAAAGTATTGGATACTAGTAGTGGTGAAGTGGTGAACCTGAGAAAAGACTAAAGTACAGTACGCTAGCCTAGAAGAGGAATTCAACAGCTAGAATGGCTGGTGACAGCGAAACACCAACAACGTCCAAGTCGCGAAGAGGAGAACGAAATGACAGAGTATCGAGAAACAAATGCCGTCGAAAAAGCAAGGAAATCTGTGGCCGCCAAATAGAGAACGAGGCTAGTGCAGGCGCTGGGTTTGTAGTCGTAAATAGGGCTGATGCTGTTTCGAGGTGGGACAATGTGAATGTGAACAGTAAATAAAACCCAACCAACAGAGAGGAGGGATGCAGACATACGTCAGATATGCGCCAACTCAAGCTTCTAGGTATTGGAGCAGTGCGGGAAAATGGACAAAAGAGGAGATAAGATGCAATTACAGAGTCTTGGATCGTAAGGTGATTATTGGGTTGCTGACTCTTCCAAGAGTTGAAGCCATCCACGACTGATGTAATGAACGACCATGCGCCACGGTTTTGCGGACACCGAGGTCCAGTTAGAATATTCGGCTTGGTTTCAATGGCAGTCTTAACCTAGATTAAGCTAGCATTCAAAAGTGGTAGCTATTTAAGACCTGCAGAAGTTTTTATGGTGCACGGCGAGCTCTGACTTTGGTTTTTAGTAGCAGAACCCGGGCTCAAACCAGCAATTTCGAAGCCTATACTGTACTGTAGCCTGCAAACCGGTATCGAACTAGGACCACCAGCTATTATTATTAACAAATCTCGATGTTTTCGTCGCATATAAGATAATTCTGTCAGGCTACCGTCATCAAATAATCCCAATAAGCAAGTTTCCATACCAAACAGTCTGACAAAACCTTGCTCGGGAAATGAGTTCCCTATTCTCGAAACACGGCCATGCACACACACGATGCACGACCGGGGAGGGAGATCCGCACTGCAGGTGCTGGAGAGATTTTGCCAAGGGTCTCGGAGATCAGATGGAGGGGCTGGAGATCCTGAAATCTTGAGACAGGTGGCCAGAGGTGAGAAGTTAGACCTTAACTAGACGAGAGTAGATTTACAGAATTACCGATACTGGTCCTGGTACTGTATTGGAAACGGACAAATTTACTAAGTGCTGAAATGAGAATCCGGAAACTTCGACTGACACCTTTGAACAGGACAGTAACTTGCGAGAACTCCACTGTTGAGGCCTTGGTCTGGCCCTTGCTTCTCTCTGTAGTTAGCAAGATCATGAGACATTTTCCAGGTGTTAGAGTCTGTGAAGTGTAAGTTGTAACAAGATTCCTACTGGTCCCAGCAAACAGCTCTGCCGTCCAAGATTGGAGGAGTGAGGATGCAGGGTGAGGTGGAGGTGCGGGGCTGGCGGTCAGCAATCAGCGTGGCGCCTTGCTTAAATCCAAGAATCCGCAAATGGCTATGGCGAAGCGATGGGATCAATAGAATCTGAATTGAGAGAGCATCTGTAGTCTATTCCATCATTTGAGGCGTTTGCTGAGTCGTGGGATCAGCAAGCAGTCGCTGGTGAGGCTGGCGAGGCGAGATTTTTCTGTTCCTGGTGTGAGATGCAGGTACTGTAACTATACTGTACTGGACAGTACAGTACAGTACATGGACTGGACAAGTACGAAGTACTGTATGTGCTGTACAGTACAACACGACGGACAGTGCAGTGCAGTGCCAAATGGGCGGCCAATGGTTCTCCAGATCTTGCCCCTGAAAACACGGGCAGAGCACAAACGCCCGCAAGCCACAAGAAACAAGCCTATTTGCAAACACCAGTCAGTGCATCACCCCCTATCAAATCTCCTGCCCGTCATGGGCTCGTGGCTCATGGGCCATGGCGCCAGTTCTGTGACAGGCTGGAGAAGCCCATCTCGTCCCCCCAACCATCTCGTTGGACCGTCCCGCCTGTACGAGACTACGAGTACCGTACAGTACTGTACTGTACTGTACTGTACTGCACTGTAACAGTTTGATAGGAGGCCACGCACAGGAGAGGAGAGGGGAGGAGAGGGGCCAGTGCTGGGGGATGGTGGAATGGTGGAATGGTGGAATGGTGGAATGGTGGAATACTAGAATGGATGACGTCTGAGACTTGACACTTCTCGAGGATGGATGAACCTCCAAGTCATGTTTTCAAAACCAATATTTGTCAGTTGGAACTGGCTGAGGATTAGGATGAAGAATTGAATGCTCAACAATGCTTTGTTGCTGGGAATGCGGAATCCTCAACTGCAGTAGCCCTGGCCCTGACACCAGCCTTCGAGCATACCTTACTTCGTTAGCATACGAACTTGGCGCGCAGAAGAAAGCCGGAGGGGAGTTATCTAGCGACTCATATCATCAGGCGAGTAAGCATTTTACGATTCATTGAGTGTTGTTCGTCCTGTGCTACAAGACGCAGCCATTTCCCGGATCCATAGCGGAACATTCGTAGTCCTGTAAACAGTCTTGCGTAAAAGAGGATGTGATGCATGCGTTGGCTGACCCCAGGTCTTCCAACTAAGTAAGCTTTAAAATGAGGAGGTCCCAAAGAAATCCTCCCCAGATCGATCTGATTTTTGATTCCGTGCATCTCGAGCTGCTTCGAAGTTGGAGGCTCTTGCGGTTCTGTAACTTGTCAGTTTGTCCAATATCAAAATACGTTATTAAGATCTGGATTTAATATAATTGCAGGCGTAGAGGCGTAGGGAGTGCTTCCGTACAAACTTACGAAGTTAGTGATGATGATCTTGAAACTTGGTGGCGGCCCACACGATACCATACAGTACCATAGATGATAGTATATATCCCTGGGCTCTGCAGTACTGGGCGAAATTGAGTCTGCAAGCCCAGAGAACTCTCGGGAGCCGGGAGTCGGAAGTCGGGAGTCTGAACTAGCTGGGCTGACTGATGGTCTGAGCTAGCAACTAAGCTAAGCTTAATTAGGAAGTATATTGATCCGTCCTCTATTTACTTTGCCTCCTCCACAACTTCGCAACCTCCACTTCTAAGATCTTACAACAACCTTCTACTTCGTCGTTCGTTCCTCCTCCTTACCCAACCACAATACATTCTTTCTACTTGCTCAGTCGTTCCACGGCACTTACACTCCTTCACAATCACCCCCCCGACTGAGATTGAATCTCCTGCAGGCCTCACTCAACCCAACCTGACATAATACTGCCACTCCTTTCAGTATTGTCCTTTGAGATCCCTTCAGGATTTCATACCTCCGCCTCCCATTGAGAGCCAACCTTTGTTCTTCGAGAGAGCATAAGTACAGCAGTGCTGCCAACAAACAAACCGGCAATCAGTTTCCTCATTCATTCGGTTCCCACCACTCTATTCTGTACATTCACTTCCAGCCTCAACCCACTTCGCAGATCAAAAGCCTCAAATAGACTCATCATCCCCCGCAACCTCCCAAAGTCCCAGGCTTTCAACAACTCCCCCAACTTCAGCAAGACGTCCCAAAAGTATTCATCATGCGTTCCTCGATCGTCGTCGCCTCCTGCTTCGCAGCTTTGGTTGCATCCTCGCCCGTTTTTCTCGACAAGAAGGCCTATGTTACCGACATCGTGACCGATATCGTTACCGTCACCGTGACCAAGGGTCATGAGCATGCTCACCACACTGCAATTGTCAAGCCAGCTCCAGTTCTCTCATCATCTTCAGCTCCCGCACCACCACCACCTGCGGCCAGCACTCCAGCTCCAGTTGTTGTTCCCACCACCACCTCGCAAGCCCCTGTTGCTGTCCCAACCACCCAGGCCGCACTCTCCATCGCAGCATCTTCATCTCACGCCGCCGCCCCAGTTGTAGTCGCTGCACCTTCGACTGCGGCTGCTCCTGTGGCCGCTGCAACCCCCTCTGACTACGTCTCCTCGGCTCTCTACTACCACAACGCTCACCGATCCAACCACTCTGCCCCCAAGGTCGAGTGGGATAATACTCTTGCCGGCTATGCGCTCACCACTGCTAAGACTTGCGTCTTCGCTCACGATATGTAAGTTTCCTACTCCAATATTTAAAGACTCCTCTCACAAGTGAACAGGACTGAGGGTGGTGGTGGATATGGTCAGAATCTTGCTGTCTATGGTCAAAGTGGCGACATCTCAACCCTCAACACTGCTACCATCGTCGCCGATGCCATCACCAACCAATGGTACAACGGCGAGTTTTGGGCTATGAACGCCTTGTATGGTCAAGCTAGCCCCGCTGTCAACGGCCCAGAGTTCTTGCACTTCTCCCAAGTCATCTGGACTGGGAGCACCAAGCTCGGCTGTGCCTCTTACCAATGTGCTCCCCACACTACTTTGAAGGCATCAAGTCTTTCAACCTGGTACACCGTCTGCAACTACGGCCCAGTTGTGAGTAGTCCACTCCTGTTTCCTTTCCGAATCAAAGCTAACGTCGTGCAGGGCAACATGATGGGCAAGTTCAATACTGACGTCCTCCGACCTACCGGAGCCGCCGTTCTCAGTGTCACCATCTCCTAGGATCTCAAGGGCTTCTAGCTAGTGCGCGTTTATAGACTTTGGAAGCACATCTATCTTTCATGTACGAACCGATTTTCCCTGGAGTTTTGCGGTCATTGCTCTGGTAGCATGACTCAAAACATCCCGACACTAGACATCATCAACCACAATACGATATCTCGCTCCGCATGTCAGGGATGGAACTCACGCTCTGGAGGGTGACGAATCATCTTGCATTATCTTTATTCTTCTTCTTCTTCTTCTTCTTCTTCCCAGCCACTTCAATGTATCCTCAACTCGGCAGCTTCCGCCGGTTTGATAGTCGATCTTGGGTCATTGCGCACCCGTGGATACAGAGTATTCCTTTTTGATCTCAAAAGGCATTTTGGCATGGGTTTTCTTCTCCTTCTTGTACATTACTTTTCACACATCGATGACCTTCGGCCTTGACCTGCAAGACTTTTGCATGACAGGTGTTCTTCCGGTACTCTTCCTCACGTACCTCGTGGAGTATGATGCCTTGGAAAGGCGAGGACGACTGGTTATGGATGGATTTATGGACCCTAAAAAGAATTTCGCATGATAGAACCCACGACTACAATTGAAATCTTGCAAATACTTATCTTACCCATTCCAGTGACTGCAGAACGAGTGATCTTCGATGTTGCTGTGCCGCATAGCATTCATAAGTATCTAGAAAGTCAAAACTTGGCTCAAGGGGAGAACATCGTAGTGAATGTAAGGAGCGTGACAATGATGTCGTCAAATCCCCTGCTGACTCAGCGGATAGCTCTCGGTAATGATAGCCTCATTCTGGGTTCCAATCTTTGGGGCTTGTAATAGCGACCCAAGGTCTGCGATAACCTCAAGTTTCCTTGCTCCATTAGCTTGCGCTGCTTTGAATTCGCTTCAGAGATCGAACCTCTTCCACTCTCGGATATCAAGTTTATATTGCGCAATAGAGTTCAGGGCAGATATCGGACATTACCCCGCTACGAGGCAGGTTTATATTCGGTGTCGAGAGCAGGCAGTTGGTGACTTCAGGCTGGATTGTAACGAGGGATACGGGATAAGGAGAGCATATAGCGGACTAGACCTTTGCGCTCTGCGACTTCCTGCCTCGCACTGCGCCCAGATCTTATCTGCCATCGCCAAACCACAGATAGCGGGGTCATGATGTCCTCCCAACTGCGCGGGGCAGACGCTCCAGCTCAAGGAATAGGACAGGCTCTAAAAGGCGGTCTCAGCAACGGCATATCCTCCACTACTACGTCAGATAAAGTCGAAGCGAGGGCAACGGAGAAGGAGAAGTTGGTCTTGACGAATAGAGCGGGGGAGAGCAAGAGTCCGTATGTGAGGGCGCATAGGGAAAATCCAGTGAAATGGCAGATTTGGGGTGAAGAGGCGATAGGGCTGGCAAGGAAGGAGAATAGGTTATTGTTTGTTAGTATTGGGTACAGTGCTTGTCATTGTAAGTGCCCTATTACCCTTTGGGAAACGGGTTCTTATGAATAGCCGCGCGGTCAAGATCTCTCGATTTTTTGGATTTTTTATGTTCTGCTGGATTATTTTCTTGTATGAGTGGCTAATCTTTGAGAATAGGGTGCCATGTCATGGAACGCGAATCTTTTGAGAACGAAGAAGTCGCTGCGATTCTCAATGACGCATTTATCCCAGTAAAGATAGACCGAGAAGAACGCCCCGACATCGACCGCATCTATATGAACTTCGTCCAGGCGACGACCGGCTCCGGCGGCTGGCCCCTCAATGTCTTCGTCACCCCCGACCTCGAGCCCGTCTTCGGCGGCACTTACTGGCCCGGCCCAACATCCAGCACCGCACAATCTGAAGACACGGTCGACTTTCTCGGTATTCTAAATAAGTTGAGTACGGTGTGGAGAGAGCAGGAAGAGAGGTGTAGACTGGATTCGAAGCAGATTTTGGCGCAGTTAAAGAGTTTTGCTGCGGAGGGGACGATGGGTGGAAGGTTGGGAGAGGGAGGTGAAGGGCTCGATATTGAGTTGTTAGAGGAGGCGAATCGGCATTTCATTTCGACGTTTGATATTACCAATGGGGGATTCGGTTCTACGCCTAAATTTCCGACGCCTTCAAAACTGTCTTTCTTGTTGAGATTGAGTCAGTATCCAGAGGTGATTATTGATTTGGTGGGAGCGAGGGATTGCCGTAAGGCGCAGGATATGGCGATAGCGACGTTGAAGAAAATGGCGAGGGGAGGCATTCATGACCATGTTGGGAATGGGTTTGCGAGATATTCGGTTACGGCTGATTGGTCGCTACCTCATTTTGAGAAGATGCTTTATGACAACGCTCAGCTGCTTCATGTCTATCTGGATGGCTTCTTGCTCTCAAGGGATCCGGAGTTATTGGGTGTTGCGTACGATATTTCTACGTACCTTAACTCTACTCTGTCTCACCCCGAAGGAGGGTTCTACTCGAGTGAAGACGCTGATAGTCTTTACCGGAGAGGAGATAAGGAGAAGCGCGAAGGCGCGTTTTACGTCTGGACCAAGCGGGAATTTGAGAATGTCCTCGGCTCTCAAACAGAACCTATTCTCTCCTCATTCTACAACGTCAGTGGCCACGGAAATGTTGCCCCTGAGAACGACGCCCATGACGAATTCATCGATCAGAATGTTTTGGCAATTGCCAGCACCCCTACTCTCTTGGCTTCTACATTCGGTATGAAAGAAGATGAAATCGTGCGGATAATCAAGGAAGGAAAGACAACCCTGAGAGCACATAGGGAAAAGGAGCGAGTCCGGCCGGCTCTGGATAATAAGATTGTCGTTAGTTGGAATGGTATTGCTATTGGTGCTTTAGCAAGAATCGGGGCTGTTATCAAGGGATTTGATCCCGTAAAGTCGGAAGAATATCTCACTGCTGCTCTCAAAGCGGCAACGTTCATCAAGACTAACCTCTATGACGAATCAACCAAGACCTTATACCGAATATGGAACGAGGGGAGAGGGGAAACTAACGGCTTTGCTGATGATTACGCTTTCTTGATTGAAGGCCTGGTCGATTTATATGAGGCTACATTCGATGAGAAATGGCTCCACTGGGCTGATGATCTCCAAGGCAAGTTTATTCTCCTTTGGCTTTCTTAAATAACCAACTAATACAACCACAGCCGCGCAAATCAACCTGTTCTATGACACCGCCCTCTCAGGCGCCTTCTTCTGCACGCCCCTCTCCGCCCCAGACACAATCCTCCGCCTCAAAGACGGCATGGACGCCTCCGAACCCTCCATCAACGGAATCTCGGCCTCTAACCTCTTTCGTCTCTCTTCCCTCCTCAACGACGATACCTATGCTACGAAAGCACATCAGACGATTTCGAGTTTTGAGAGTGAGGCGATGCAGTATCCGTGGCTTTTTGCATCTTTCATGCCTTCTATCGTCGCTTCTCACCTTGGTCTCAAAGGTATTGTGGTGAGTCAAGGAGAAGAAACAGATGGGAATGGGAAGATGAAAATCCAAGAATTCGAAAAGTCTCCCCGTGGTGGACTAGGGACGTTTATGCGTATCGATAGAACGAACTCCTGGTTGAGAGACAGGAATTCACTATTGAAAGACTTCGGTCTCGATGGTAAGACCAGGATCTTAATCTGTGAGGGAGGGGCTTGTCGGGAGGAGGGGGTGGGCGCTGGTGTGGGGATTATCAAATCACCCTTAGAAGGCATGAGCGAGGTGAAGGAAGCTTTGCCTGCTTCAATTTCAGCGCAGGAAAGCGTCGCACCATCCGTTCCTGCTAAGAAGAAGGTTGAGGAAGAATGGAAGAAGGAGAAAGAAGTGAAGGCAGTCTTACCTAGGATAGAGAATGCGCCTCTTTCTTAAAATTTTGGGAGTCTGAGGAGTAAGTCTGGGAGGGGTTTTGAGAGGTCACTTTTGAAAGTGAAAGTGAGAGGGAGTTCTGGTCGGTTTCTTGATGAATATTTCTTGGGCAAATATTAATTAATAGGTGAATATTCTGTAGAGTGATTGGTAGTTTCTAACCGGGTTATGAATGCATGCCCTTTATTCATCAACTTCCGAAACTCTAAAATTTCCGAATCCCTTCAAGTACTGGAAATTCCTCAAAGTCTCGAACATCTCAGAGTGCTAGATCTATAATTAATAATTACTCTCGTTTCCAGGCTCACCTTAAACAGGGAGTTAGGCTAAAGAGGTAAAGTGAAGTGGGTGGGATCTTGTTGTAACTTGTAAAAAGGGAAAGGCAGAAAGGTACTAAAGATACGAAAGGTGAGGAATTTAAGGATCTAAAAAGAAGCAGGGAGGAAAGGCAAAGGTGACGTAAAAGTAAACGCGGTTACTTTGCTATATATATCAGTAAGTATATATATCTTAGCAAGCAAAATGGGATCTGGGATTTAGCGTTAATAGCTGGTTCACTATTCGTGGTTTACTTAGGGCGTCTGGTTTAGAGGAAATAGTTCTTTATTGTATACTAAGGAATATTTCGCTTTGTGAATATAGTTCTTAGTTTATATTTGGCATTGGTTACCTTGTAACTCTTATCTGTCTCAGAAGGCTTACTGCTTTTGAAATTTGTTGCATGTCGAAGTTTTGTCTACTTTACTGGTTTGATCATAAACTTAGTGTTACTTGAGAAGACCCAGACCGGGTTTACTTGGCACTGGGTTCATGAGTCCAAGTACTTTTTTTATTGCATCTCGATGTTTAGTTGGTTTACTTTACTTAGTCGGCTTAGAAATACCTAATTGAATTCACTTTTTCTTCTAAACAGGAAGTAGCGCTTAGCTAGGTAGAATTTGCTCAGCTTTTGCGTCTTACTTTAAACTCTACTCCAAAATCAGCTTTGCCTTGTGGCAAATTGACTTGGAGAGTAGATCACTGCTCTTCAGCTTTAGCCGGGAAGAATTCATGGCAAGTAAAGAATTTGTTCACTTTTGATACAGATTCCACTTTGCCTTTCAATCAATTTACACCCCTCCAAAAAGCAAAGGTTTATTGGGACTCAAAAATTCGGTTACTTGCTTTCTTATAATCCACATTTGGTTTTATTTATTAGGAATGTGATTAAGCTCGCTGTAGTGTAAGCTTATTAAAGTCATGTCCTAGCTTACTTTAGATTATATTCTGCTTATATCTCTTTTAAATAGGCATTCTCTTCCAACTTTGCTAAGAGCACTTGCAGATTTGCGATATACAAGAAACCCGATTTCTTCTCTTTAGACGTTCACTTTCAACTCTGCTATAAGCGCGTGAAAATTAGCGACATGCAACAAAACAATTTCTTTCCTTTGAGCTGTACGTTAAGCTTTGCCAGTCACTTTCAACTCGCTATAAGCGCTTGAAATTATCGACATGCAACAAAACAATTTCTTTCCTTCAAGCTTTACTTTAAGCTTTGCTAGTCACTTTCAACGCCTTTAAGTGGCGTGGCGGATTCGATATACAACAAACCAGATTTATTCCCGAAGAATCCACTTCTTTAACCTAAATCAAGTTGAATTTTGAAACCACTCCAAGGCTTCAAGGCCGAGATGCAATAAATATTGGATGTTAAATTGACTAGACCCTCGATTTCAAATAAATCGGTTTGCTTATATTTTATCCTTCTAGGTTAAGAGAAGAGGCTAATTCAAAATGAACGAAGCTGAGGGGAAGAGAACAGCTTATCACTGACTTTCAAAGCGAGCAAGGTCAACAGGCAACATTCTTCTTGCTTGGGATTTACTTTCCCCAGTATAAGTCCGTGCACCCCCATATGGGCTACCCCCCCATATAGGCC
>JAPZPB010000985.1:0-10517 GCA_037952635.1 Bryoglossum gracile | reverse complement strand
AGTTAAGCATAAAGCTCCTATCTAAGTAAGGAAACTATCTAGCTTATATAAAACCCTTTTACTTTAGACTTAGGGGGACCTTAAAACCCCTTAGAACCTAAGGACTTTTTAGGACTTTTAAACCTTTCCTACTATCTAAAAGGTTCACTACATAACTTGCCTTATTATATAGCTTATCTAAGCTACCCTTAAGAGTTCTTTGCTTAACTTATTAGTTAGTAAGCCTTAGGCTCTTAGTTGACACGTGCTAAATATTACTTCGTAACAAATACTAGGTTAAATAGCTTAAAGCAAATAAGAATCTAGAATACTATTTTACTAAAAACTTTAAATATAATCCTTATATACTTTATAACTTTTACTTTAAGCACTTGACTTTCAAAGAACTACTTAAGAACCTTTGCGCATAGCTTATAGCTTAAGAGAAAGGTATTAATAATTATAAAAAGTTTAAAGGAGATAATAAGCTTATAATAAAAAACTTATAAGCAAGCTTCTTTAAAAGAAAGGGGTAATAAGACAATTTAATCGTCTTGGAGAATATAATAACTTAAACTAACTATCTAAGTAACTATATAACAAAGCGAATTTCCCTTTGTTATATAACTTAATTGCATGCTTACTATCCTTAAACCCGCGCTTTACCTATATATATATTATAGCCCCTCTTTTTAGCACTCCTCTCCTCTTCTCCTTAGCTTTAAATCCTTAAATAAACCTTAGCTTTAAGCTTTACCTGCTCGGTTTACCTGCTCTTAATGTTTTTAACCTTGCATTGTCTCACTTAGCCTTAAACTTGTTTTTATTAAACTTAATATATATAATGCACTATATAGAGTATAATTAAAGCTTATCGTGTATTCTATTATATATATCCGGCTCTCGGACTTTAAGTCCGCGCCCTAGATCTATATAAAATAATTAAAGGATAAATATTAAATTCTTTTTCTTAAAACTAAGTTAAAATATAATTAACTTAAGTATAAGTAGTATTTAAAGAGTTAATGCTTAAAGTATAATAAATCGATTTCATTTAGGTTATTTAAGTAAAGCAAGTGGCATATTAAGTTATAGTAAAAGAGAATGGCTTTGGAGTCTATTAAAGGCTATTAATTATAAGTTAAGCACAAAGCTCTTATTTACTAAGGAAATTACTCTAGCTATATAAAACCTTCTTACTCTAGGACCCCTTAAAACCTAAGGGCCTTTTAGGACCTTTAAAAAGTCCAAGGCTCTAAACACATCCTAAACTTTTAGCATGATGGCATTCTGCACCCTCCTAGCGGATTGTTTTGTTATTGTGCTTCTTATATGGGGGCCCAAAATACGGGACTTCAGCCTAATCAAGCAGCATAATTCTGAAGAAGGAATATGTGTTGTTGAAAAGTCTAATAGATGGGGTTGAGATTTAAAACTTTTTCATAAGCAAACAGTTTTCTGTTGGAGTGTAGTTATGGTTTTCTGGTTCTGTAAGGGCATTTGACCCAGGTAGTCTGCTTAGTCATCGCCGTTATTCCCCTTTTATTACTTGAATTTTAAAAGGAATGATCTCTATTAGGCACGAAGGGAAGAATGCGGCACATTACACAAGCAGGTTGTGGCGTATTGCAAGAAGCAATCGCAAAGCCTCTTGTAAGTTACCAGTGACTCCCCGCTAACCCAATTGGGTAAATCCAGTACGTAGACCACCTGTGGCCCATAGTAAGGCTGACAGTAGTCTGTAGGGTTAACAGTAAGGCACTTAGCAATACTTTTAAGGCTGATCAAAGCACTTAAAATTAGGACCCCCCACTCCAGTTTAGCACCTGGGGTGAACTTGACAATATATTCTATTTTGTACTAGGTTATACTTTCTTGACTATTATTAATCAGGCTCCGGTTACACGTCTCACTGCTGTATTCCACCATTGGCACCTCTCACGTTGCAAGATAATCACCGTATATGATTGCCTTTCATATATTCTACCAAAAAAGGTGCAATTCGGATTGGCATAGGATCATCTTTAGGGCTTAGAGTTTTATTAACAATATAGCAGGAAGAATGAAAAACTATGTACGCCTCGTGTTTCCAATCCTTACGACCATCTCTGCGAGCTTGTCAGGCTGAGTTAAGAAAGGACTATGACCACAATCTAACCTCTCAACAATATCAAAAGCCTTCGGGGCTAGTTCCTTTGCATTTGCTATCATTTGCTCCTGAACATCGACAGTGAGAGCTCTGTCATCTTCGCAGACAATGTATGCACTAGGAATTGCAACAATTGGGTTGACAGAGACGACGGAATTGAGTGAGGCAATTGAATGCGGTTTCAAGTCCTCAATCCAAAGAGCAGCATCAGCATCGGAAAGGTCGTGATAGAACCGTTCCTTTGGGTTTGCAACGACGACAGTTCCTGCCTGTTCAATATAACTTTTAGTAAGCCGATTTAATCTCTTTGCACTTAATTGCCGGAGCTGAAACAAAATGTTGATCGAATTCAGGATGAGTTTAACTTACCTCCATGTCCATAATATGCCAGGACGGCGGTTTTTCGCCCAAAGCAGTCTTCATAGAATGTCCTCGAGGAATTAAAAATGAGCAAATCCAGATCATTCTTCTAACTTTGCCTGTTCCAACTTTTGGCTGAAGGAAGTATTTCATTGCTTCACTTCCAGGAACACCACCGTACGAATGCATCACAAGAACCACATCGTCACCAATCTCAACTGTCTCTCTGATTGCCTTGGCTATGATCTCAACATCACCGTCGAAAGATGTAACTGGTGTTTGTCCTTGAAGTACGACAGAAGGCAGTGTGGGAATCTTGACCTTCAATCCCTGTGCTTCAATACGTGATCCTAGCATGTGGTAAGGTAGGGGCGTATGCCAGGCCCCTGTGACGATAATGTATGTCGGCTTGGAAGTCATAATGAGAAAGCTACAGAGGATAACGAGCATGTACCCCACCAGGGGTTAGTGTATATATACTCTGATTAATCAGATATGAATCCAAATCCTAGGGGCTGGAAAGAGCCGGGCCGGCCGGGATCCCATGGGAATCTGAAAAAGCCGCCTTATGTAAGAGGAATCAAATAAGCGAGGGAGAGTTTAGAAGATTACTATAATGTTACTGTATCTGTCGGTTTATTACCGTAGCGAGACCTTGATTCAGGGTTTCCGACCATAACACAGCAGGTTTCACCGATGCGGAGTGGTAGCAGGGTGGTGCAAAGCGGCGATCGAGGCGGAGACCGTGGGCCGTAGCTGCACGGTTTGTCGCTTTGCGGGGCTTGCCGTCCTAGTATCCGCGTAAAGTCAAAATACCTTCCAACTGAGAGATACTATATATTCTTCATGATTCCATTCATCATACCTTAAGATCAGCCTCAAGTTCAACCAAAAATGGGGTTTATTTCGACTTCAACAAGCTCGATCGCTAGCAGCGGTCTACACATATTAAGTTCTGGTCTTGTAGTCCTGCTACTATGGTTAGTATACGCTCTATGGCCTTGGCTAGCACGGCATCCGAACTTGTGGCGACTTTTCGCAGTCAAACGCGGAAGATTCCACCTTGACGACAAATATGGAGCTACCGTCCGCATTAGACCGAATTGTGTCAGTGTCGGCGACCCGTTGGAGATAAAATCAATATGGGATTAAGAGACTCTTCCAGAAAGTTCGTATTTTCTCCATTCAATGTCATAAGCACGGTGCCTGATATTTATGCTCTTCAGTCGAATTTCTATAAGGTGCCGCGGCCGATAGTAAATGGGAAGCCAGTCATGTCGCTCTTCACGATCACAGACGAAACGCAGCATTCTGCAGCGAAACGTCCTATTGCCAATGCGTATGCAATGACGTCTGTGCTGGGCTACGAGCCACTCATTGACTCGACACCTAAAGTGTTTATTAATCGTTTGATAACGCTATACGCCGACACAAACAGAATATGCAATATTGGGCAGTGGTTACAATGGTACGCTTTCGCTTTACTAGGCTCCCGGGTTAAGCTAAGCAATTAGATATACTAAGCTTACTTATAAAATAACCCTTTAAGCATATATTTGACTATTTCGGAGATTCCCTTTTATAAGAGCCTCTTTTACCCCGCTTATTCCTCTTAAGGAACGCTTTACTACGCTAGACTAGTATTTTAACTATTATAAGACTAGCTATTATATCTATAATTGCCCAAAGCCTTAGTAGCTAAGAGCCCTTTATAAGATCAAGTAAGATAATAAAGAAAGTATGCTTTTAAAAGAGAAAGAAGCTTTAATAAGTAATTAGGAAACGAGAACGCTTAGGATAAGTCTTTATCTTAAGTATAATATGCTTAATTAATACAATTAATATATAAAAGCTAATAAAGAATATAGCATTTACTATTTTATATTATTTAAGTTTAAATAAAATTATAGTTATTAATATCTATGCTCTCTTAGATATAAGAGCATATAGCTTCTCCTTTCTTAATATGCGCTATGCTTTAGTAGTATATAACGAATCGACTTTATAAGGTTAGTTTAGGATAAGTAGTAAGTATAAGTAGTTATATATAAAAGAGAGTAGCTTTAGCTATATTAAAGGCTACCGATTATAAGTTAAGATAATTAATTTAAGTTAAGCATAAAGCTCTTATTTAAAGTAAAAACTATCTTACTTATATAGACTTTTATTCTCCTAGATCTTTCTAGATCCTAGTATCTTAAGCTCTTAGAGCCTTAGATCCTAAAGCTTTATAAAGCTTTATTATATAATCCTTAATCCTATAATCTTTACTAATAGCTTCTTTATACATCCCACGGGTTATTAAGCCTTAGGGCTATAGTAGTATATGCAAATATTACTTTATAACACTATCCCCTTTTTAGCCTAATATTATCTTAACGCTTAAATTAAGGTAAGTATTAAGAATAGCAGCCTAGTAAGGGTAATGATCCACTAGACTACTTACTCACGGTTATAATATAGCTATAGGGTAGAATATACTAATATTAAATCGACTAACTAGCTAAGAAGAAGGTTCAAGGTTAAGCCTCTTTTATATATATAAAAGTAGCCTCGCTTACTAAGTAGTCTACTTTCACTAGCCTTAACTCGGACTATACCTTAGCCAATTAGGTTATATCCCTAAACTCTTTTACCTCTCCTTTTCTAATACTCCCCCTTAGGGTATATCCTAATTAGTCTATTATTAGATTATATAATAAAGGGAATTTCCCTTTGGCACGGAGAAACTCTAGTAGATCCCTAGCAACTCCCTTAACTAACTAGAGTATAATATATAAAGGTTTTATACTCTATACTATAGCAAAACTATCTTTCCCTTTACTCTATTCCTATAAGGTACCCTTATCGGCTAATCCTAACTATACCCGAAATCTCTTATACGCGATATAAAGTAAAGGCTTAGTTATACCGTCTGCAATTATATTGCCCGTAGGAATATATAAGATCTCTAGCTTCTTCTTCTTAGCTAGGTCCTTAATAAAGTAATAGCTAATATTAATATGCTTAGATCGCTTATATAGATATAAGTTCTTTACTAGTGCTAGTGCCCCTTAATTATCTCTATATATCTTAATAGTATAGTCTCTATTATTATTAATATAATAAGGGACTCCTAGATCCTTTTATATCTATATAGCCTATTATCTAAGCTTTATAAATATTGCTTAAGAAATATACTCTAATTCCGCGCTTAATATTGCTATTAACTTTTGCTTGCATAACGCCTAGGCTATCGGTCTACTATAGAATATGCTTATGCCCCTAGATATGCTCTTCTAGTCCGTCTTATTACTTGCTTAATTAGCGTCTATATATACGCCTATATAGCTCGAATAAGCTCCCCTTAGCCTAAGGTATAGCTTTTGCTTTAATATTGCTTTAATATATTGCAAAAGCTACTTTAAAGCCTTTCTATAGCATTTAACTAGGTTCTTTATATATTTTAATAGTCGTCCGAGGATAAAAGCTATATCGGGTCTTATAAAAATTATTGCGTATATAAGTTAACTAATTCCCTTTGCATATTGCTCTGCATTAATAGGAGCCTTATTGTCTATAGTAGCTAGCAAGCTCTTAATATTTTGCGCGGGGGCTATCTATCTGCTCTATCTCGCATATATAATTCCTATTAAGTTGCAAACGTCTTCTAGATATAGCTCTTAGTTTATATATATTATCTAGTTTATTTAGTCTCTAGTAACTCTTATATTAAGAATCTTGCTAATTTCCCCTAGATTCTTAGTTGTAAATCGCTTTAATAAACTCTTATAGAACTAATTAAGCTGCCTAGTAGTCTTAGTAGCGGCTAGTATATTATTAATATATATAAGAAGCTATATGCGTCTCTCCTTATAAATATATATATATATAGATTTGCTAAGCTTTACTCGAATCCTATTTTAATTAAGAAATTCCTTAGTAATATTGCCTAGTTCCTTTCTGCCTATTTTAATCTATAAAGACTATGCAAAGCCTTAAGTATATGCCCTTTCTTTGCAATATAGCCTTATAGTAAAGCTAAGTAAATATCCTTTTGCAATTAAGACTCTATAAAGGCGTTCTTAATATTATATTAATAGCATTTAAGGTCCTCCTTTGCAACTATAGCTAAAAACATTTATAAGGTATCTATCTATATAGTTAAAGCAAAGGTTTTAGCATAATTAATGCTATGCTATTAGCTAAACCCTCTAGCTACTAATCTTGCCTTAAATTGCTCGATTTCTCTAGTATTAGTTATCTTAATACTAAATACCTATTTTATTAATATAAGATTAGCACTATTTAGTAAGATAAACTCTTCTTATATTCCATTTGCAATTAGCATCCTTAATTCCTTATTAATAGCTTCCTTTTATTTAATAGCGAACTCTTAGTCGTTTACTGCTTCCTTATATATTTATAAGATAATAACGCCCTTAATTACCTTAGCGGCTATAGCTTTATCGTCGGGATACTCTTCTTTGCCTAGGATTACTAAGAAGCATCTTTTAATCTCGATATATAGCGATTTCTTATTAATATATAAGCTTTCTTGCGGACTTCTAATAATGAAAATGCATACTCCCCCTAAGACTTAGCTATAAGTATTATTGCAATTATAGCCCGGATTATCTTAGCTACTTGCTTTACTTTATCGTCTAAGTCTCTCTTTCTCTTAGGTTAGTCTTAGAAGTAATAGCAATTTTTACTAGCTTTACTTTCTAGGTCTAGAATTATCGGGTCTTATAGCTATAGCTCTTATAGTCTTAAGTTTACCTATAAGTCTTGCTTATCGTCTCCCTAGCTAGTAATAGTAGCTTTTTTAGCTAGGACTTTAACTACTTCTAATTCTAATACCTCTAGTTCTATTACCTCTAGTTTAAGGTCTAGGGTTATAATCTTATCTTCTATCTTATTATTAGTCGGGTTAACCTTATAAATATTCCTATTACTATTTTTATTATATATTAGAGCATTTACTAGTTGTATAATTACTAGCATTTTAATAGTAATAGACTAGTTTCTATAGTTCTCAGGTATTAGTTAGTCTAGCTAAATATCCTTATCTACCTCCTTGCGGGGTCTCCCTTTTGCGGCGTAATCTCTTAAGTTAATTAGCATCCCATTTAGTCTTTAAGAGCCTCTTAGGCATAGATCTACGGTTCCTCCTAGTATAAACTTATTTACTTCTACCCTACTACTTAAGATTATACGCTTAAGGTCTAGAGCATATATCTTTAGGTATTTATCTATATCTTCTAAGTAACTTATAAATACTCCTTCTTGGCCTCTTAGAATAAGCTTATTATAGCAATTATTTTATATAGGGTCTTGGGATTAATATATTTATATGCCTTGCTACCTTATACTAAGATATTCTTAATTAATAGTATTTTGCTAGTATAAGCTTCCTCTAGTAATATAATCTTGCTATCTATTATTAGGCTTCTTAGTTAAAGATTTCTTAGGTAAGCCTCTGCCTTAGCTGCTTTATCCTAGAACTCTAATAGTAGTTTCTATCCCTTTAGCATAGCTTTAATATTATTCTCGACTATTTAGATGCTTCGTTTAGCTACTCTATTTTAACTAGATATAGCTATAGTTATAAATTATGCTTATATACTATCTTTATCTTGCTATTAAAGCAGAACTTTCTATAGTTCTAGTATATTATTAGTCCTAGTAGCTTTAACCTTTTTACTAGTCTAAAGCTCTTCCTTTCTTCTTTACTTTTATAAGGCTAGAATTGCTTTATCCTTCGTTATTAAGGGTATTAACTATACTTGTCTTATAATATTATTAATAATTCATAGCAGTTCCCTATTTCCTTAGATAGACTTTAGGAATAAGCTTACTAAGTCTAGGCTTATAAGTTCTAGCTTCTCTTGCTTTAGCTTTAATAGCTGCTTATTTATTAAGTTCCTTATTTTAGCTAACTTATATATCTTATATACTCCGCAGTGCGGCAGTGGGATTTTAATAGCCTCCTTGAGTATAATAACTTTATATATATTCCTTAGTATATTTAGCCTACTATGCATAAACCTCTTATATATTAAGTAATATAGGTATTTCTACTCTTTGCTTATAGCTATCTCTAGTTTTAAATTATTGGGATCTATATCTATATTACTATTAGTGAACTATATAGCTTAGTAGTAGTATCAATAGTTAAACTTATTAGGTTAACTCTTAATTAGGTTCCATGATTCGCTAGTTTAGTAGTTAGGTTATTTATAGTCGGGTTGCTTTAGCGTGGGCTTATACTAAAACCGTCTTATTACTTGTGGACTAGTTTTAGTTAAGTTGTCCAGACTGGTTTTAGTAAGGCCGTCGGGACTAATTTTAGTAAAGCTATCGGGACTGCTTTTAGTAAGGCCGTTTCTAAGACTGCTTTAGGTAAGGCTACTTCTTAGACCGATTTTAGTAAGGCTATTGGGACCGCTTTTAGTAAGGCTATCGGGACTGCTTTTAGTAAGGCTATTCCTAAGACTATTTTTAGTAAAGCCGTTTTCGAGACTAGTTTAGGTAAGACTGCTTTTAAGGCTATTCTAGGTAAGGCCGTTTTCGAGGCCGGTTTTAGTAAGGTTAGATTATCTTTAGTTAAGTTATTTTAGTATAAGCATATGCTAAAACCTTCCCGTTGCTTATAGACTAATTTTAGTAATACTAGTTTTAGAACCGGTTTCCAGACTAGTTTTTATAGTAATTATAAGGCTAGTTTTACTTTTTTTTCTTAATATATAGTTTCTATATTTCTTAGATATATGCTTTATAATATATAGTTTATAGGATTGCTTTGCTATTATTACGTTTCTATTTCCTTATATAATCTAAATAGTCTCTTTATTAAAAGCTCCTTTAAGGCCGCCTTTATAAAGTTTTTTAGCTAAGACTAGATTTATACCTAGATTAGGAATATAAAGTATATTTTCTAAGTAATATAAGCTTCTATCTACCCTAGTAACTAATGCTATTTCTTTCTAATAAGAATATAGTATTCCTTCCCTTATTTATATAAGTATCTTGCTTATCTTTCTTAAGTCCCTAAATAAGTGGAGTTAGTTAGTTATAAGTAAACTAGCTTTAGTGTTAAAAGCCTAGATATGCGGGGTGCTTTTACTAATTAACTCCTTAGATAGCATAACCTTTTTAAGTACCTTATCGTTATCCTCTTGCTTAAAGGAGTTAGAATTAGTGCCTTCTATATTACTATTAGTATTATTAGAATTAAAAGCCGCCGCATATCTATATTTCTTTTTAAAGGACTTTTTAGCTAAGCGAGGTTTATATTCGGTATTCTTCTCGCTTATCTTATTTGCCTTATAGCGTGGCTTACTCCTAGCCTTTTCTTTGTCCTTAAGGTATAGTTTATAAGCATACTTATTATTAGCTTATAAGTACTCGTAGTCTATTAACTAATGCTTCTTAGATCTATAATAGTAGCATTTGCTTTATCTTTTGCTAATACTCGTATTCGATATATTGCTCTATTTCCTAGATAACTAGTTTAGGTAGTAATAAGCTGCCTTATATTATTTTTAGGCTAGATATACTTGCTTTCTACTAGTTTTAACTTCCTTTAGTTAAGACTCCTTCTCTCCTAGAATCTTGATCTTCTCTTTTATAGAGAGGCTTTGCTAAGTAAGAAAACTATTAATAACTATTATATATTAACCTTGCTTTTAGAGAGCTAAAGTTAATATAAGTAGTAAGGCTTAGTCTAGGTATGCTAGCTTTATAGCGCTATTTATAGCAATTAACTTGCATCAATACTCCTTTAGCTTAATTTATAAGCTATTAATGCTAATATCCTTATCGAATAAGAAGTTTTAAAGACTTATTATATATTAGTTAATAGTCGTTACACTTGAAGGGTCTACCTCATTGGTTGACCTAGAGTGGTCTCCTCAAGTAGCTATACGCTATGCTATACGCTATGCGCTAAGCTGGCTCAATATAATCTAGGACTATAGATTTGTAGTTCTATATATATATATATACAATAATACAAGTATTATCACGAATATACGTGCTTACTAGA
>JAPZPB010000984.1:0-10531 GCA_037952635.1 Bryoglossum gracile | reverse complement strand
AGCTTTAGTATTAAAAGCCTAGATATATAAGGTGCTCTTACTAATTAACTCCTTAAATAATATAACTTTTTTAAGTTCCTTATTATTGTCCTCTCGCTTAGAGGAGTTAGAATTAGTGCCTTCTATTTTATTATTAGTATTATTAAAACTAATTATAGCTGTATATCTATATTTCTTCTTAAAGGACCTCTTAGCTAAGCAAGGCTTGCGTTTAGTGTTTTTCTTACTTATCTTATTTGCCTTATAACGTGGCTTGCTCTTAGCCTTTTGCTTATCCTTAAAGCGTAATCCGCGGGCATACTTATTACTAGCTTATAAGTACTTATAGTCTGCTAACTAATGCTTCTTAAATCCGTAATAGTAGCATTCGCTTTATCTTTTGCTAATGCTTATATCTAATGCATTACTTTATTTCCTAAATAACTAATTTAAGTAGCAATAAGCTGCCTTATATTATCTTTAGGCTAAATATGCTTGCTCTTTGCTAGCTTTAACTTTCTTTAGCTAAGACTCCTTCTTTCCTAGAATCTTAATCTTCTCTTCTATAAAGAGGCTTTGCTAAGTAAGGAAACTATTAATAACTATTATATATTAACCTTGCTTTTAGAAAGCTAAAGTTAATATAAGAAGTAAGGCTTAGTCTAAGTATGCTAGCTTTATAGCGCTATTTATAGCAATTAACTTATATCGATACTCCTTTAGCTTAGTTTATAAGCTATTAATACTAATATCTTTATTGAATAAAAAGTTTTAAAGGCTTATTATATATTAGTTAATAGTAGATATGCTAGTTTTCCTATACTTAAATTTAAGTTAAGTCTAAATTGCCTCTATAGTCTAATACTTATCGATTAATATAGCATCGTTCTCCTTAAGTCCTTTTAGTATTATCTTTAAAGCTTTTGCATTTATCAAGTCCTATTCCTTTGCTTTATTAATATTTTATAATCCGCTTATGCGCTAATACCTACTAATAAGATTATCGACTTTATTATTGGATTTATCTTTAGTAGTAATAATAAAAGTAATAATAAGAGTGCCTTTAGTTTCTATAATATTAATACCCTTAAAATCTCCCTTTTATTAAATCTAAGCATATTTAATTTTACTATTCTTAACTATAAAGAATACTCCTTTTCCCTTAATTTTAACCTTTGCATAGTAGAACTAATCTTTATAATTATTGCGAGTTAAAGTTAAGAGATATTTATTATCTTTCCTTATTTTATTTATTAGCTTCGGTATTCTAGTTAGCAGATTCGTATTAAGTAAGGATATAGTCCAGGCTAAAACTAGTGAAAGTAGACCGGTTTATAAGCAAGGCTACTTTCGCTTATATAAAATAAGGCTTAAGCTTTAACCTTCTTTCTTAGTTAGTTAGTCAAGTTAATAGAAGTATATCTAGCCTTATAGCTATATTATTACTATAAGTATAATATCTAGAGAATTATACCCTTACTAAGTATCTATTTTTAATAAGTTATAAGCCTAGCATAGCACTAAGACCGAAACTATAACTTATAATTACCTTAACGAAAGCAAGGCATTTAAGGATATCTAGCGATAAGCAAGATAGCTAAGAGGCAAAAGCAAGAAGCCAAATATATTATACTTTAATAAAAGCAAGACGTTTAAGAAGATTACTAACGGAGCAAGCAAGAGTTTTCGATTAAGATAAAGAGCTAAAGCAAGAGTGCCTTTAAAAGCAATTAAGCAAGGGAGATATCGAGTCTTAAGAGGTGCTAAGTAAAAGAGCCCTTAATATAACCAAAAGCTAGGGAACGTTCTAAAAGCAAGGGAACCTCTTTATAAACTAATAATAAACTATTCTTACCTAAATATAAATTTGCCGACTAGAATACTAAGCGTTAATAAGCATAATAGGGAAGAATAATAAGTATTTACTAACTATAACTTGCAATAACTATAAAGACTAATTCCACTATGCAAAGGTTAAGATTAAGGGAAAAGGGATATTCTTTATAGTAGAATAGAGTAAAATCGAGTATACTTAGATCCGCTATAAAGGGAAGACTAAAGATACCTTTACTATAAGAGAAGATATTATAAATATACTTATATCAATAGAAACTAGAGCTAAGACTAGAATTAATAGCCTTAGAAGCAAGTTCGAACGCTTTAGCAAGTTATAGAATATTAATATAGCAAAGGAATAGGACTAAGCAAATATAAAGGCCCTAGAGACTATACTAAAAAGACTTAAAAAGGATAATGCAATACTAATTAATAAGTATAAGACTATAAATGCTATATAGACTTAACTTAAACTTAAGTATAAGAAGATAAGCATAACTACTACTAACTAGTATATAATAAGCTTCTAGAACTTTATCTTTAATAAGGATATAAGCATCGATAGCTTATAGACTAAGCTAAAGGAGTACCGCTATAAAGTAGTTGCTACTAATAGCACTATAAAGCTAGCATACTTAAACGAAGCCTTACTTCTTATATTAACTTTAGCTCTTTAAAAGCAAGGTTAATATGCTACTATTATTAATAGATTCTTTACTTAGCAAAGCTTATTTACTAATAAAAAGGTTAAGATTCTAGGAGAAAAGGAAGCTTAGCTAAAAGAAGTAAGAGGAAGTAAGAGCAAGTAAGCGAACGCTATTTAAAGATAGTATAAAATAGTCTACTACTACTTAAACTACTATTTAAGGAAAGATAGCAATATATTAAATATAAGCATAATAGATATACTATTCGAGTGCTTTTGCTATAGATTTATAAAGCATTATATAATAGACTATAAGTACTAAGAAGCTAATAAAGAGTATGCTTGCAACCTATGTTTTAAGGATAAATAGAAGGCTAGAGAACCTTAAGATAAGCAATGCTAGAAGATAGCAAAGGATATAAGTAAAAAGAAGGCAAAGAATACTAATTGCTAAGCTTGCTTAGCTAAGAAGTCCTTTAAGAAGAAGCATAGATATGCGGCAATATATAACTTAGATATAATAAGTAATAATAACTTTAAGGGCACCGAATCTAACTCCTATAAAGAGGATAATAATAAAAAGCTAGAGAAGGTTATGCTATTTAAAGAGTTAATCTATAAGTATACCCCGCATATCTAGGCACTTAATACAAAAGCTAATTTACTTATAACTAACTAACTCCACTTATTTAAAGACTTAAAAAAGATAAGCAAAGTACTTATATAAGTAAGGGGAGGAATGCTATATTCTTATAAAAGAGGAATAGTATTAGTTAGCGCGATAAATAAGAGCTTATATTATTTAGATAATATACTTTATATTCCTAAGCTAGGCGTAAATTTAGTCTTAGCTAAGAAACTCTATAAAGGTGGCTTTAAGGGAGCCTTTAATAAAGAGACTATTTAGATTACTTAAGGAAATAGAACTATTATAACTGCAAAATAGTCTTATAGATTATATATTATAAAGTATATTTCTAAGAAATATAAGAACTATATACTTAGAAAGAAAGGCAAGACTAGCCTTATAGTCACTATAGAAACTAGTCTAGAAACCGGTCTTATTAAAACCGGCCTATTAAAAACAGATCCCTTTATACGCAAAAGAGACCGAGTTTAAATAAGCCTTAAAGACAGAGACTATTTTCAGTGCACTAAAACTAGTATAATTAAAACTAGTCCTACTAAAACCAGCCTATCCAAAACTAGCCTTAAAACCGGTCTAAAAACCGGCCTATCTAAAACTAGCCTAGAAACTGGCCTAGAAACTAGTCTAAAGGAAGCAAACCGGGATAAATCCGACTAATACTAGTCTGACTATTAACACTACTAGTAAGCCTAGGCAACGCAAGCTATAGATAGTAAGATAGACTTAGACCTTAATAACTTAAAACTAGAAATAGCTATTAGCAAAGAGTAAAGATAATACTACTGCTTAATATATAAGAGGTTTATATATAGTAGACTAGATATGCTTAGAAATATACATAAAGTTATAATACTTAAAGAGGCTATTAAGATCCCACCGCTATATTATAAAGTATATAAAACGTATAAACTAGCTAAAATAAGGAATCTAATAAATAAGCAACTATTAAAACCGAAATAAGAGAAACTAAAACTAGTAAGTCTAGACTTAGTAAGTTTATTCCTAAAATCTATCTAAGGAAATAGGGAATTATTAAGGATAATCGATAATATAATAAGACGCGTATAGTTAATATTAATAGCAACGAAAGATAAAGCAATTCTAGCCTTATAAAGATAGAGAAGAAAAGAGGAGCTTTAGACTAGCAAGAAGATTAAATAAGCTACTATTATATAAGCCTTTAGTAACCTAAGAGGTACTAAAAGACCTGCTTGCCCTATTAAAGAACCCTTTAATATAAAGAAGTATAAGTGGCTTTTAATAAGATTTATTATTGAAAATAATCTATCTTTTAAAAGTATTTCTAGTACTTCTTTTAGGGAATTAACTCTATATCTTAATAAGTAAGTTTATATCTATTCTAATTATATATATATATATTAACTAATTAATAGTAAATCTCCTCTTCTTTATAATAAAATACTTCACGATACCTTAGAGAGTATTTATAAAGAAAGAAGAGATTTAATTCAAGAAGATCTTAGTCTTAATATTAAAGAAAAAGGATTTTTTTCTTTAACTTTAAACGCTTAGACTGCTATAAACCAAGACTCTTATCTTAGTATTACTATGTAAGTTACTCCTTAAGTTCCTTATTTAATATTAATATATATATATTATTATTAATATTAATTATAATATTAACTATTATTATAGACACTATATTGATAGTAGCTTTAAGCTTAAGTTATATGCTATAGCTATGGCTTATTTAAGCGAACATTATTCTGGAAAATATATGTTTAAAGTTCTATCTAAAGCTTTAGAAGAATAGGGAATTCAAGATAATATTATAAGGTAATATTCTTTTAATAATCCCTTTAATTATATTCTTTTATATACTCTTATAAACTTATACTAATTATATTATAGTATTATACAAGATAACGCTAGCTTAAACAATACCCTTATAGAAGCCTTTAAAAGGGACTATAATATAAAGGGGATTAAATTTCAAGGAGATATATTGTGTTTAGCTTATATATTAAACCTTGTTATACAAGATATATTAAAGACTATTATTAAGGACGCCTATAGCGAACTTGATAATAGAGGAGATATATTTAATATTGAAAACGATAGAGAGGAAGAGTTAAATAATAGTAAGTAAAACTTCTTTATATTTATTAAATTAATATTATATACTAATTATATATATAGATATATCGTTATGGAAAAAGATTCGTACTATTATTATAGGGCTTAAATATTCGGGAGAGAATAATGGAGCCTTATATAGACATATAGAGGTCTTAGAAATTAAGAATTCTAGGTTTCCGCAACTAGGTAAGTTATATATATATATATATATATATTAATATAGTACTTACTAACTACTTATAGATCAAAAGACTAGGTAGTCTTCTATAGCTAATATGCTAAAGAACTTCCTTTATCTATAGCCTGCTATATCCGCGGTAATATCTACCTCTAATACTAAAAGCTTTAAAAAATATAGAAATATATTACTTTTAAGCGAAGGAGAGTTAGAATATTTAAGAAAGTGCTTACAAATATTCGATATATTTGTAAAAGCTACTACTAAGTTATAAGCCAAGAAATACCCGACTATATACTATTTACTTCCTAAAGTATATAAGATATATACTAAGCTTAAGAATATTAGAGACGAACTTAATAGCATAAGTTTTACCTCTTATATAAAAAGCATAATATACTAATATATATATAAGAGCCTTTTATATCTGCTATTAATAAAGGAATAGCTAAACTCCGAAAATACTACCCGAAAACCGGTATTACTAGTCGTAATAAAGCTTTATATTTAAGTTTAATTCTAGATCCTAGAATTAAACTAGACAGATTAAGTCTATTAGGACTTTCTAACGGGATTATAAGCGATATTAAACGAAAGCTTAAAGAAGAATATACTTTGTAAGTTATTTATATATATTTATTATTTATATATATATATACTAACTTTAATAGTTTAAAAACTTAAGCTAGTATAGATCTTCCTATACCCGATAAAGATATAGTAAGATTAGATAATAAAGATCTCGATATATATATAAATAAAGAAGAGGAAGAATTTGATAAATTAGAGTTCTACTTAGAGGAAAGAAGATCTAACTTTAAAGTAAGTAATAAAAACTTTATTAATTCTTTAAAAATACTAATATTAAATATAGGTTAAGCCTTTAGACTATTAGGCTACTAATAAAGATAAGTACCTAGTACTATCTTTATTAGTACGAAAATATCTTCAAATTCCAGCTACCTCGGCTCCTTCTGAACGATTCTTTAGCCTAGGAGCTTTAATTATAAATAAGCTAAGGAATAGACTTAATAAGGATACTTTTGAAAGAATTAGCTTATTAAAAAGCTGGGGTTTTATTATAGATATAGAAGAGAAAGAAGACTTAGAGAATAGTCTTAATAATATAGATAATATCTTTATTATAGATTAACTATATAAAGATATATATATATATATAAATATAGATAGATTAAAAGATAAATCTTTTAAAGTTTAAGGAATATATACTAGTATAGATAAACTATCTAATATTAGATAAGTAAATAGAGATAATAAGAATAGTACTTTTTTATAATAGATTTAATACTTTATATTAGTATTAGTTAGTAGAATAATAAAAGTATTACTAAGTTAATTAAAATAGTAGTTTTCTTCTACTATTCTACTCTCTACTTAATCTTACGCTTATTCTTTTATATATCCTTAAATAGGCTACTTATAAAGGCTTATATATACTTAAAATAAGCTATTTAAAGTACTTAAATTCAAGATAATATATTGAGTTAACTTAATTAACTCAACTCAACTCAAATTCAATGTTAATTTATATAACTCAACTCAAATTAACTCAACTTAGAGTAACTCTAAGTTAATTTAAGTTATTTGAATAATATTTCGCATACTGTATATATAGTATTAAACTCGCCGTTTTTCCCGTTTACTCCTAAGGGCATAGCTTATTTTCCTAAGGGAAGTGCCGCACCCCCTGAGGGTAAAGAGGCACCCCCTGAGGGTAGTGCTAGCGCTATAGCTATTAATCTGGTTTATCGTAGAGACTCTAGTAGCGGTGCCACGTATGCTCTATTTCTTAAACCAAGTGATTGGCCACGCCTAGCCACTAGCTTAAGTTATCTTCTTAAGCCTTATTTTAAGCCTCTTTAATTTAAGCCTCTTTATTTTAAGCCTCTTAAGGTATATCCTTATCGCTTAATAGCTCGTTATTAGTAATATCTAAGTTAAAGTTATTCTAAGCTCTAGCATTATTATAGTTTTCGACTCCTTAGTCCTCGATATTCTCGAGTTCTTTTATAACCTCTAAAGCTATAGCTCTAGGTTCTATAATAATTTAATCCTTTATAGCCGGTGATCTAGCTTAATTAATTTAATTTTCCTTACACTTACTAAAAGGTAGTAGTAGAGTTATATACTCTAAGTAAATAAGATGTTTATTAAAGGTGTATTAAGAGGATTTAATAATCTTATTATACCCTTTAACTCCTAAGTAATATACTTTATACCGCTTATTTTTAATATATTTAAGCAAGATGCCTATTTATACGCGGTCCTTTAATTTCTTACTTAGAACCCTCTTTTTACGCGGAATTAGTATATAAACTTTGCATTTAAGTATATATATTCCGGATAAATCTGGCTTATTATCCTCCTTTAGTATAAATTCGTTCTAAAATGACTTATATAGCATTAAGCCTTTAAGTGTTCTAGTAGCCGTTTTATTAGTTAGAAATACTATAGCTTCTAAGATATATAGCTAAAATTAAGATAAAATCTCTTAGTTAATTATAATTATATGCAAACGCTTAATTAAGATGCAAATAGCATATTTAAAAACACTATTTTAGTAAGAGGAATAAGGCTTTATAATAGTTACTCTAGAGCCAAGCTTTTAAGCCAGCTCCTTAAGCTTATTAAGCGTATATTCCCTTTCTCTATCGATATGCTATTTTTTAATAATTACGCCGAATTAGGTCTTAATATACTTGATTATCTAGGGGAGGGCATTATAAGCTTTGCGTTTCTTCTTATATAGTTTCAGCTACCGGCATTAATAGCAATCTTTTATAAAGATAGCGGCATATTTATAGCCCTTATCGCCGATAGGCTTAATTGATATTATATCGCAGTGCATATAGTTAAATGCCTTTTTAGCTCTTAGTTCTAGACCTTTGCTAATATGCTTTAATAGCTTAGATTGCTTGCATAGGTTATATATATAGTTTATAGTAGAATCGGGTAGTTCTGAAAATTTTAATAGACCTTTTATAATCTTCTTGGTTTCCTATATATAATCGAGCGAGTAGTGGGCTAATTAATAGTATATAAGGCTTATATTTGGTTTGCCCTTCTTTAGAGCGGCCGAAAGTACCGTGCTTAGCATTGCTATTAATAGGCTCTGCTATAATATGCCGATTTTAATAACCCAAAGGTTATTGTCGACTAAGGCTATAGCCTTATTATTGCTATTATATAAAAAGCTATCCTTTATATTGCTACCTAGTTAATATAGCTTCAAGGCGCTAACTAGGTTATATTAGGCCTCTAGCATATATAAGACGTTTTTTAGTTTAAAATTGCATATTTCGCTATTTAATCCAAATATCTTTAATATTATATTTCTAATGCCCGTAGCCTTAACTAAGCCGCTTAATATATTAAGGGTTAGCAAACCGTTATAGATCCGTAAATCGGTGAAACGCTTACGCTATAGCATATATGCTCGTCGGCGTCTATATTAGCTTTAAAGGCACTATAGTATAACGAGCCGTTATATAAGCGTAGGGTCGTAAGTGCGTACCTATTTTCGTTATTTTGCCCTTGGGGAATTGCTGCATCTCCTGAGGGAGATTGGACTGGCCCTGAGGGCCCCTTGGTAGGTGAGACGACGCGAGGTTACAAGCATCAAGAGCAGGCAAAGCGAGCAGGAGAAGCCTAAGGCCAAGGTCTATTCGAGGATTTAAAGCTAAGGAAGAAAGGAGAGGAGCTCTGGGAGGGCTTATGGCATCTTATATACAAAGGCTCTTAGTCCAAGAGGACTAGCGCAGGCTAGGCTAGGCATGGCCAAGCACTGTAAGCTAGTTCCTGTAACCGCGCGAGCGTTCCATATAGGAGCGAGCGTTCCATATAGGGACGCTAGGCTAGCTAGCAAAGCTAGCTAGTACCCGAGACGGTATGATCGTCTTAGTAGGATAGCGGGCTATAAACGTATTCTTCGGCTTCTTGATTTTAACTTTATTATTATTAGAATCGCTATCTAAATCGTTTTTCTTTTTGCTATTACTATTGCTATATATATAACCTTTCTTTTTCTCTTATTCTTTTAGCTTCTTTTTATTCTTAGCTATATCAGCAAAAAAAAAAACCTGCCACGGGCGTGCTATTAACTAGCCAGACGTGCTAGCAGCCAGCCATTCGCGCCATTGCTGCGCGTCCTGCATATCCAAAAATTTGGTGCCATTGGCTATTGCATATTAGTGCGTCTAACCACTAGCTTATATAGCATAAAATAGGTAAGTCGCAATTTCGGTACTAAAAGGCCTTAACTACTAATTAGCAACGACGACTTTTTTGCCCTTAATTATAAGAAATGCGCTAATAGCAATCTTAACACCTTTGCTGCAATATAAAGGTTCTGCACTAGAAGCACCTATATTGCTATTAGCGTCGATGCCTTATTTGCCACTAATTATAATAAATACGCAAATAGCACCTATATTATTAATAACGATAACCTTGCAATTTAAATAATTCGGTTTTATATAATAATCTTATAATAGTTTATATTATAACTAAATAAATTTATTTATTAATTGTTTAACTATCTAATTATAATATCTATAGGCTGCTATAAGGAAGGATAAGAGAATGCTTTATAAGAAATAAACGAAACTATACTTAAAATAATAAAAATTAATAAGAGTACCTTAAGAATGCCCTTACTAGACTAATAAAGGATATATAAAGAATGCCCTTTATTAAAACCATAGCAAACGTCCTTACTATAAAGAATGCCCTTTATTAAAACTATAGTAAACGTCCTTACTATTAAGAATGCCCTCTATTAAAACTATAGCAAATATCCTTACTATTAAGAATGCCCTTTATTAAAACTATAGTAAACTTAAGCCGCTATACCTCTAGCTTTTAATAGTTAGTAATAGTTCGATTAAAGATAGTAAGGGTAAAGATAAGTATAAAGGGGGATCTTAAGGATAAGGACTAAATTAAGGAAGAAGTCGTCTTTACTAAAGAAGCTAGCATATTTTAATAGTAAGCATCCTTACTATCAAGAATGCCCTCTATTAAAACTATAGCAAACGTCCTTACTAGAAAGAAATAATAAGGACTATAAAGAATGCCCTTTATTAAAACCATAGCAAACGTCCTTACTAGAAAGAAATAACAA
>JAPZPB010000983.1:0-10564 GCA_037952635.1 Bryoglossum gracile | reverse complement strand
TTTATAAACTATTTTATAGAAATGCAAACCGAAAACTAGACTAAACTAAACTAGATTAAACTAAACCTCTTTTTATAAACTATTTTATAGAAATGCAAACCGAAAACTAGACTAAACTAAACTAGATTAGACTAAACCTCTTTTTATAGACCGAAATAATTTTTTGCAAACTATTTTATAATTTTGCAGACTAAAAACCGGTTTAGTCCGGTCTAGTCTCGAATTTCGGTCTAGTCTGGTCAGTCTATTAATAAGTATATAACTTAGTTTATATAATAATTCAATAATTAAATAAATTCAAATAATACAGCTCTTATTTCTATAAAGTAATAAAAAGAAAAATTAATATATATAAATATTTAATAATTTTAATAAAAGCTATTAGATTACTTATTTTTAAAAGAGCTTTAATAAAGAGCAAATATAAAAATAAAAGAGGGTTTTAGGGAACTCTGCTTTAAATATGCTAAAGTATTAAAACAACACCCTTTTGCGGCCTATATTATAATCCGCGGCATTACTCGGCGCAAGTAAGTTAGGGGTTAAATAGATTATATTTAGTTAACTTGAAGAAAGTTAAGTTCTAAAGTACGCGAGAGTATTATATACTCTTATATACTTATATAATAGACTTACTACTATTAGCATAATTTACTTAGACCTTTATATTTACTCTAAACTACTTAATTCCTTAATACTCCCTCTTAAAGGAAATTAAGGTTCCTTTTATTAATTAAATATAAGTAAGGGTAAATTAAGAATATTAGCTTCCTCTTATAAGTTATATAATAAAGGGAATTTCCCTCTAGATTAGTAAATTCTTAGCTAAGATTTATATTATATAATAAAGAGCAAAAACAGATTTGCCCTTTAGCGCGGCAAATCTTTAGACCAATTATATTAATTATTAATAAGTCTTATTTATATCTTAAACTTCTTAAATATAACTCTTTTAAATAGTTTTATTATATTATCTATAATTATCTTATTTATTAAAATATAATTAACTATTAAGTAGCCTTTTTTAATAAGATTATAGATAAAATAGTAGCTAATATCCATATCCTTTAATTAGTTATTTAAGTAAGCGTTCTTTATAAGTAAAATAGCTTTTTAATTATCTTTTAGCATTAATATAAGTCTTAGATTCTTTCTAATATACTTTTATAGTTTTAAGTATTAGAAAATTTAAGTAATCTATTATGCTTGCTTTATATAAGTTACTAGAGCTATATACTTAGACTTATAGCTTAATATAGCTACTAATTATTGCTTTTTACTTAATTATAATATTAGATTACTATAGAATATTATTATACTCTTAAATATACTCTTCTTATTAATCTTATTACTTGCTTAGTTAGCATTAAAGTAAAGCACAAATTACTTATATTGTAGCGGGGCTGAGATCAAGTGATTTTCTTATATAGCCTTACTCTTCTTATATTTACTTTTCGGGTTCTTCTTTTATAAGGAGGCATCTAATCTTTCATATACTATAATATAATATAATATAACATTTATAATCACTTATATTTATAATAACTTATATTAACTCATTTAACGATTTATATACTTAAACTACTTATATTTAACAATACTACTCCTTTTGGTTCTCCCTTCTTATTTACTTTTTTTCTTACCAGATTCTCGATACGCAATCTTGCCTCTTGCCCCCTCTTCAATATACTTCCCTTAAACTATATCGAATTGTTAATTTAATTATTAAATTAAAGTATTTAAATAATAATTTAAGTATATATTTATAATGCCTTATTAAGTTACTTATAAATTGGCTAAGTTTCTTAAGAATAAATGCAATATCTAGTCTTATAAAGATTATTATATATATAATACTTTTAATAGCTTATTAATATTTAGTAATATCAATTTGCTTGTTATCCTTTCTAGCAAGTTATAAGTTCCTATATCTAAACTTATCTAGCATACTTTTTAAGTGCTATTCTTAATTAATCTTAAAAGACTAGTTCTTCTTATCTTAAGTAAGTTTTACTCTAAGGATCTTATTAATCTCCCTTAGATTCTTAGATAATCTTAGATAATATTATTAATATAAACTAGCAATTTAATGCAATTTATAAAGTATATAAAGTATATAAATATATATAAGTCTATAAAACTTTTAATAAATCCTTATTTAATAGGTTCCTTCTTACTTAAACAATTCTAATCCCTTATAGCTTGCTTTAGCTTATAAAGACTTTTTAATAATTGCTATATATATCTTTTTTTTAATTAAGATACCTTTTAGTAATTCTAAATATATTTTTTCCTTTAAATAGAATTCTATAAAGGTATTCTTAATATTATACTAAGAGCATTTTAAGTCCTTTATAGCCACTATAGTTAAGAAAAGCCTTAATATATCTATTTATATTATTAAAGCAAAGGTTTAATTATAATCTTTCTTATAGACTTAGCTAAATCCTTTTATTACAAAATATGCTTTAAACTTATTAACTAAACCGCTTTAAGTAATTTTAACTATAAATACTTATTTATAAGATATGCGAATAGCTTCCCTTAATAAGATATCTTCTTGAAATATGCTATTTATATATAGTAAAAGCATTTCTTTAAATATTATTACTTACTATTATTTTAAAGATATTAAGTTATTAATAGCTTCTTTATATATCTAAGGAATCTTAATACTTATAATTACTTCTATAAAGAATATAGTCTTGAATTTATCTTTAAGTATATCCCTTAATTTATTAATATTTAAGTTACTTATATTAATTCTAGAAAGAATCTATATAATTATTACTTGAATTATCTTAGTATATATTGAGAAACAGGGTTGTTTAGCAAAGATCTAAGAGTAGGGGTCTAGATAGATTACGCTAAGAGTAGTTAGTTTATCACGTATATACGCGAGAGTATATTATGCCCTCGCGTAACATAGAACCTTGACTCTTTAAGTTAATTAAATATAATCTATTTAACCCTTAACTTACTTGCGCCGAGTAATCCCGCGAACTATAATATAGGCCGCATATTAGGTTTTGCTTTAATAGGTTATAAGCCCGGGTTTCGTAGAGCAGATTTAGTTAGACTAAAGCTATACTTCACGCAAGGAAGTAGAACTTGCTTATTAAGCAATTATAACTACGATTCGCGCAAGGAATCGATATTACTCGAGTAGAAGTAAACTATATAAGACTATACTTCGCGTAAAGAAGTAGAACTTGCTTATTAAGCAGTTATAGCTACGATTCGCGAAAGGAATTAACATTTACTTAAGTAAAAGTAAACTACTTTATAGCTATAATTCGCGGAAGGAATTAAAACACTTTATAACTAAAACTAAACTTATTATATATTAAATCACTTCTTTAATTTATAATACTTATAATATGCAAATATTACGCTATCTTTTAAAGACTCGAAATATAAATATAAGATAGTAGAAGAAGAAAAGGAAAGATAGAAGGTTTTAACCCTCTCTTATAATAATTATAAGGCATAGTCCCGTTAATATAAGATTAAACTTATAAGCAAAGATATATACTATATATATAAGAAGATATATATTAAGCACTATAAAGTTGCAACTATAAAAGATATTATTAACTTATTAGAGGAACTCGATATTTTAAATATATAGAATAAGAATAATATAGTATAAATTAATATTAAGAAGAAGTATAAATACCTTAAGGATAAAGCTACTATACTTAAACTAATATTTAAATCCCTTAGCGATAACGATTAAGCATTAGTTAACGAGTATTCTTATGCTTATAACTTCTAGAAGCACTTAAAGGAGAAGTATATAAAGACTAACGCTATTACTGCTAATATATATATAACTAAGATATAAACCTTTGTCTTTAGCGAAGAAGATACTATTATTAGCGCTTAGGATAAGTTAAAGGACTATTAACGTAAGCTTAAAGCCGCAGATATAAACGCTAAAACTATATATAATAACTTCGCGTTATTGCTTATCTTAGTTAAGTTTCTTTTAATAGCATTTAAGACTATAATTAATACTTTAAATGCTTAGAGTAATCTTATAGTTAACAAAAGACTTAAGTATCTTTAAAAGAAGGAGTCTTATACTTAAAAGAAAGAATAAGTATATATTGCTAAAGGATATCTAAGCAAGTATATTATCCCGTATTATTATAGTATAATATTAAAGCGATCGCCCTCTTTGAACAATTAATATTACTTATATAGAAGCAACTATTAGATAAGAAACTATAGCGAGCTAAAGCTAGCTAAGTACTTCTTAAAGAAATATAAGAAAGAGGAACGCGCACGCAGCTTTTATAAGTAAACTAATAAACCCTACTTTAATCTATCTAAGAAGACTACTAAGTACGCTAAGCTAGATAATTTGAAGTTTAAGAAGAAGAGGACTCGCCGATACCTTGCGGAAAATAATAAACTTAAGACTAATACTAAAGACTTTTACTTTAAATATAATATATAATTAAAGGATAATAAAGAAAAAGTTTATCGTTTATTAAAAGAAGAAATTTATAAAGCTACCCTATCTTCTTAGCTAGCTAATACTAGCGCTATATCGCATATATCTAACTAACCTTCTCTCTTTAGCTCGATAAGGCTTATTAAGGCTAGACGGGTTAAGGTTAAAGGGGGAAAATTAGTTGCAAGATATAAAAGCAATACGCGGTTATAGTATTTAGATAGTTTATTAATAATTCTTAAGGATATATTATATATACTAAGACTAGGTATAAATTTAGTCTTAGCTAAGAAGCTATATTAAGTAGGATTAAAGGGTTTATTTAATAAGACTTATATATACTTTAAGGAAGGGTTAAGGATAATAATAATTGCTAAAATAAGAAATGGCCTCTATATAATTATATATATTTCTAAGAAATATAAAGATATAGCGTTTATAAGCGTTAAAAAAACTAATATAAATATAGAAGAAGGAATAGTAGATATTAGCAATAATAGTAGCGATAAGGACAATAAAGCAATTAAAGAGAAAGACTTAAAGCGCTACCTTAAGTACTATAATCGATTCTTATACCTTAGACTAAATAAGATTTGTAATCTTTTTAAAGTAACTATACTTTAAAAGAAGATTAAAATCCCGAATAATATAGATATCTATAAAGTATACGCTATTATAAAGATAAGGAATAGAATCTTAAAGGTATTAAGCGTATAGCTAAAGATAATACTCGACTTAATCTAATTTAATATCGCTAGACTATTTCTAATTACTATTCGTAGAAATAGATAGTTTTTACTTATTATTAATATCTATTTAAGAAGAGATTAGGTATTACTACTTAAAACTAAAGGCAATGCGTACTAAGCACTTAAAAAATAGAAAATCGTAGTAAAGCGTTAATTTAATAAAAAGATTAAACAAGCATAATTAGATAACGCGCTAAAGCTCTTAAAAGCTATAGACGATTAGAGGATTGAAGATAGAGTACTTGCATAGTCTATAACTATTATATTATTATATTAGAATAGACTTATAAAACGTTTAATCTAGACCGTTAAGTTTAGTATAAAAGCTATACTAGAGAAAGCATAACTACTAATAGAATTCTAGGATAAGGTAATAAAAGCCGATTTATATATGCGCAATTATACCGATATAAGATTTATTATTAATAGCTAGAAGTCTTGCCTATTAAAGGCGTTTATAAGAAAGACTCCCTCGATTAACTATATCTAGAAATAGGGAAGCTAATGCTTTTACTATATTAATAAGAAGACTATCCTAGTATATAAGAGATATAATAAACTCGTAAATCCTAGCAAAGAAAGAGTGTTTATAGGATACTTAGATAATATAATAAAGCACTTTAAGGTTTACTCTCTAGAACGCGGATATACGATTATAATAAGTAGAGTCCTTATTAAGGAGAGCGTTAAAGGTAGAACCGTTAATCTAAAGCTTCGGAACTATATAGCTAAACCTTAAGGCATATTAAATATAGCCCTAGATAAGAAACCTTATAGCAAACTAAAGGATAAGACTATCGAGTTACTAGCTACTAATACTATAATACTATAGGTTAAGATTCCCTTATATACCCCGCTAGCAAACATTCCGAGGTTTATAAAGGAGGATATGCTAGATAGCGACAAGGCAGTTAAGCTAAATGCATTAGCTAATCCTATAGATAACACATCTCTTAAGACGCCGTTTTAAGCTATAGTAGAAGATAAAGAGGAAGTTACTAGCAAGCTAACAAGTGCTAGTCCTAATATTAATAAACTAAGCTAATCTATCCTAGATACTATTATCGAAGAATTAAGATACTTTATAAGAGCTTAAAAGAGAGCAAGTTTAAAGATAAAGGAAGATAAGGAGTATACTAAGAAGATTCGAGTAATAATTATATAGACTCTTTTTAAAATAGATATAAACGAAATAGACTTTAACAATATAGATATACTTAGAGACGAATTCGAGACTATATTTCCTATAGAAGTAATCGCAAGCATTAAGATTCCTTAGATATATAAAGAGGCAATTAATAACTTAATATACGCAAAGCAATAGCAAGTAGTAATATTTAAAGAAATGCTTTTACTATATATAAATAGCATATTCCAAGAAGTTATCTTGCTAAAGGGAGCTAATTATATATCTTATAAATAAGTATTTATAGTTAAAACTATTTAAAGCAATTTAGTTAATAGGTTTAAAGCGCGTTTTATAATAAGAGGATTTAGCTAAGTTTATAGAAAAGATTATAACTAGACTTTCGCTTTAATAGTACGAATAGATATGCTAAAGTTATTCTTAGCTATAGTAGCTATAAAGGACCTAGAATGCTTTTAATATAATATTAAGAATGCCTTTATAGAATCTTATTTAAAGGAAAGGATATACTTAGAATTACTAAAAGATATCTTAATTAAAAAGGGATATATATAGTAAGCACTAAGAAGTTTATATAGACTAAAATAAGCTATAAGGGACTAGAATCGTCTAATTAAAAAGGAACTCGTTAAATAGGGATTTATTTAAAGTTTTGTAAACTTATGCATATTTATATACTCTATAAATAGAGTTAGACTACTAGTCTATATTAACAATATCGTTGCTGCTACTAAGAAGCAGGGGGAGCTTAACTAGTTTTATAATAAGCTATCTAAGCGATTTAATGCTAAGAATCTAGGGAAGATTAATAAGATCCTTAAAGCAAGAGTTACTTAGAATAGAAAGAACTAGTCTCTTAAGATTAACTAAGAATAGTACTTAAAAAGTATACTAGATAAGTTTAGAATTACTTAAGAGTCTTATAAGCTAAAGGCAATCCTAGTAGTTAGATATAATAATCTATAACTTGCTAGAAAGGAAAACGAGCAGATTAATATTAACAAGTATTAACAAGCTATTAAAAGTATTATATATGCAATAATATTTATAAGACTAAATATCGCATTTATTCTTAGAAAGCTTAGCTAATTTATAAGTAACTTAGCAAAGTATTATAGATATATACTTAAGTTATTATTTAGATACTTTAAATCGATAATTAAACTAAGAATCCAATATAGTCTAAGGGGAGTATATAAGCAATTTATGCTTTACTTTAATACTAACTAGGCAAGTAATAAGACTAATAAGAAGAGTATATCTAGAAGCATAATAATATTCTATAGTAAGCTAATATTATAGTTAAGTAAAAAGCAACGATTAATAGCTATATTAAGCTATAAGTCTAAGTATATAGCTTTAGCAAACTATATAAAGTAAGGATAATAGATTGCTTAGATCTTCTAAGACTTAGAACTATAGAAGTATATTAGAAAGAATTTAAGACTTATACAAATGCAAGGAGATAATTAAGGAGCTATTAAACTTATAAAGAACCCTTACTTATATAAACGATTAAAGTATATAGATATTAGCTACTATTTTATCTATAATCTTATTAAGAAAAGATACTTAAAAGTCGATTTTATACTTATAAAAGAGATAATTGCTAATAGAATAACTAAACTACTTAAAAGGGTTGCATTCTAGAGGTTTAAGATATAAATAGGGCTTATTAATAATTAAAGTGCCTAGGCCGAAGATCTACCGCGCTAGAGGGTAAAATCAAATCTGCCCTTCGTTATATAATATAGAGCTTAGCAAGGGATTAACTATTCTAGAGGGAAAAGTAGTCGGGCCGAGGATCTGCCGTGCTAGAGGGAAATTCCCTTCGTTATATAATCTGCGGCAAGGGGCTAATATTCTTACCTAACCTTATCTTAACTAATAAAAGACCTCGATCTCCTTTAAGGGGGAGTGTTAAGAAGTAGGGTTATTTAGCAGAGATCTAAGAGTAAGGGTCTAGATAGATTACGCTAAGAGTAGTTAGTTTATTATATATATACGCGAGAGTATATTATACCCTTGCGTAATATAGAACCTTAACTCTTTAAGTTAACTAAATATAATCTATTCGACCCTTAACTTACCTACGCCGAGTAATCCCGCGGATTATAATACAGGCCGCATATTGGGTTTTGCTCTAATAGTATACTCCTTATCTTCTATTATCTTTAAACTTACTCTTTTTCGAGATCTTATAGGGTATCTTAGTTCTTTAATAGTAGCATCTAGAATTAATTAGCCTTTTACTATATTAAGACTAGCACTTATTAACTAGCTTATAACTTCTTCTTTTTTTTTAACTATAGCTTAAAACGGAATTTTAGTAATTAAATCATTAATAGCATTCGCTAATAGCTTAGTAAATATAGCTAGTTGCTTAGTATATAGCTTAACTATTTCCTTATTATCTAGTATATTCTTCTTTATAAATCTCGGGATATTTGCTAATAAGGTATATATAAAGATCTTAACTTATAGTATTATAGCGCTAATAGCTAGTAACTTTATATTCTTATTCTTTAATTTACTACAAGGTTTCTTATTTAGAGCTATATTTATTATACTATAAAGTCTAGCTATATAGTTCCGAATCTTTAGATTAATAGTCTTACCCTTAATGCTTCCTTTAATAAGAACTCTACTTATTATAATTATATATTGATATTCTAAAGAATATATTTTAAAGTGCTTTATTATATTATCTAAGTATCTTATAAATATACCTTTTTACTAAGATTTATAAGTTTATTATATCTCTTATATACAAGGATGGTTTTCTTATTAATATAATAAAAGCATTAGCTTCCCTATTTCTAGATATAGTTAATCGAGGGAGTTTCTCTTATAAACGCTTTTAATAAGCAAGATTCCTAGCTATTAATTATAAGTTTTATATTAGTATAATTGCATATATATAAATCGGCATCTATTACTTTATCTTAGAATTCTATTAGTAGCTAAGCTTTTTTTAGCATTGCTTTTATATTAAACTTAATAGTTTAGATCAAACGTTTTATAAATCTATTTTAATATAATAATATAATAGTTATAGACTATGCAAGTACTTTATCTTTAATTCTTTAATTGTTTATAGCTTTTAAGAGTTCTAGCGCATTATCTAATTATATCCGTTTAATCTTCTTATTAGATTAGCGTTTTACTATAATCTTCTATTCCTTAAATGCTTAATATATATTACCTTTAATCTTAATTAGTAATACTTCATCTCTTCTTAAATAGATATTAATAATAAATAAAAACTATTTATTTCTACGAATTATACCTAGAAATAGTCTTATAATATTAAATTAGATTAAGTTAAGTATTACCTTTAGCTATATGCTTAATACTTTTAAGATTCTATTTCTTATCTTTATAATAATATATACTTTATAAATATCTAAATCTTTTAGAATCTTAATCTTCTTTTAAAGTATAATTACTTTATAAAGGTTATAAATCTTATTTAGTCTAAAGTGCAAGAATTGATTATAATACTTAAGATAACGCTTAAGGTCCTTCTCCTTAGTTGTATTATTATCCTTATTACTATTATCATTATTACTATTTACTATTTCTTTTTCTATACTTATATTAATTTCTTTAATATTTATAAATGCTATATCTTTATACTTTTTAGAAATATATATAATTATATAAAAGATATTTCTTACTTTAATAGTTATTATTATTATTAACCCTTACTTAAAGTATATATAAGTCTTATTAAATAAACCCTTTATTTTTACTTAATAAAGCTTCTTAGCTAAGATTAAGTTTATACCTAATCTTAGTATATATAATATATCCTTAAGAATTATTAAGGATTTATCTAAATAATATAACCTTATATTACTTTTATATCTTATAACTAATTCTTCCCCTTTAACTTTAACTTATCTAGCTTTAATAAGTATAACGGCGCAAGGAGGTCGGTAAACTAATCTTATTCGCAGGCTATCTTATAGAGAGCAAATATAAAGAGGAAAGAGGTTCTTAGGGAACCCCTTCTTAAATAGGCTAGAGGTTAGCGCTCGGGCCACTATCGTTGCTAGAGCAATAGAAACTAACCTTAGCCTTAAGCCTCCTACTATTATATATATCTAGCCTTAAGCCTCGAAGTATATAACCTTAGCCTTACGCCCTATCCTAGCCTTATCTTGCTATAATAACTAATTAAGTGCCTATAATCGGCCCGAA
>JAPZPB010000982.1:0-10573 GCA_037952635.1 Bryoglossum gracile | reverse complement strand
GCCTCGTCTCGCTATAACAACTAATTAAGTGCTTATAGTCGGCCCGAAGATTAACTGCGCCGGAGGGCAAACCCAGATCTGCCCTTAGTTATATGACTTGGGTAACGGATCGTCACACTTACTTAAGAAATCTTTAACTAAGAGGCCTAGTAATAAATAGCAAGATTATATCACTAGAGGAAACTTATATAAGCAAGAGACTATTAATTAAGAATATATAAATATAGGGGAGCAAGGCATATAGATATATTAACCCTAAAACCCTATATAAAGATAATCGCTATAATAAGCTTATCTTATAAGGCTAATAAGGGGTATTTATAAGTTACTTAAATAATATAGATAAGCACTTAAAGATATATATACTAGACCTAGGGCATATAATCTTAAGCAATAGGATATTTATAAACGAGTTAGTATTAAAAGAAACTATAAACCTATGCCTAAGAGGGCCTTAAAGACTAAATAGAACGCTAATTAACTTATAAGATTGCGCTATTAAAGAAAGACTATGCAAGGAGATAAAGAAGAAGACTTAGCCGATCTAACTAAGCTAACTAATGCCCGAGGTTTATAATAGCTAAATAGTTATTATAGAAGTGCTTATAACTGCGTAGCTAATAGATATTCTAATATATAATAAAGATAAGGAAAGGAATATCTATAAAGCTAACCTAATAAAGAGCATAATAGTAAATAAAGAAAACCCGAGCTAGGAGCTTATTATATTGCCTAGACTTAACCTAGAAAATAGTAAGGTAAAGCTAATTAGCAAACCTAAGCCAGTTAAAGACGCCGTTATTAATAGTAAAAGGGACGACTAAGAAGAGCTATAAGTAAGCTTAAATCCGCAAGAACTATAGCTATTAAAGGCAATAAGCACGATTCTAGACTTAATAAATAAAGCAAGGGATACTAGCCGCTATTACTTCTAAGACTAATTACTTAAAAGAAAGAGGGGATTAGACGATAAAGGAAAGTAAGAGGCTAAAATAGTCCAAGCTATAATTGCAATAATATTTACCTATAAAAACTAGGGGGAGTATGCATTTATAGCACTAAAAGTCCTATAAAAAAGCATATATATTAACGGGAAATCGCTATTAGCGGAAATCGAGAAATGCTTCTTAGCCGTCTTAAATAATAAAAAAGAGCATCTAATTAATAAAGCTATAGCTATTAAGGTAGTTAAAGGCATTATTATACTATAAATATATAAGAAAGCAATAAATAATCCCAAGTTCGCTACTAAGTGGAAAAAAGCTATTAATAAGGAATTAAGGATGCTAATAGTAAATGGAATATAGGAAAAATTTATCTTATTAGATAAAGCTAATCTTATATTAACGAAATAGGTATTTAATATTAAGATAACTAATACTAGAGAAGTTAACTAATTTAAGGCAAGACTAGTAGCTAAAGGTTTTAGTTAATAATATAGCATTAACTATGCTAAAACCTTTACTCTTATTATATAAATAGATACCCTATATATATTCTTAGCTATAATTATAAAGGAGGATCTTAAATGCTATTAATATAATATTAAGAACGCCTTTATAGAGTCTTAATTGCAAGAGGATATCTTCCTAGCCTTACCGTAAGGCTATACCGCAAAGAAAGGGTATATTCTCAAGGCTTTACGCAGCCTTTATAGATTAAAGCAAGCAAGAAGAAACTAGGCAATGCTATTAAGGAACTTCCTAATTGAAATTAGGTTCTAGCAAAGCCTAATAGACCTATGCCTATATATCTATAAAGAGAAATATATATAGTTACTTATATATATTGATAATATACCTATTGCTGCTAAGAGCAAAGCGCAACTTAATTAGTTTTATAAGAGTTTATTAGAGAGATTTATTACTAAGAATCTAAGGGAGATTAGCAAGATCCTTAATATATAAATTACTAAAGACTAAGCAAACTAGATAATCTATATAAACTAAGAGCTATATCTAGAGGATATCTATAAATTAATAGGAATTATAATAGCTAAGTATAAAAAGCGGACTATCCTTGCTTCGAACCTTAAGAGCTTATTAGCTACTAGAGATAATAAGGTTCCTATTAATATAGAGCAATATACAAAGGTAATTAGCTAGCTTATATATATAATAATTCTTATAAGGCCTGATATAGCTTTTACTCTCGGATAACTATTATAATATATAAAAAGCATAGTTAAATGCTATAGAGAAACCTTAAAGTAGCTTTTATAATATATTAAATTAATATTGCAATAGAAGCGATATTTGGGTTTAGGGGGAGCTTATTTGAGCTATATAAGCGTTTATACTAATGCTAATTAGACAAGTAATGAAACAAACTAAAAGAGCATCTTAGGGGGCATAAGCATATTTTATAGCGGACTAGTAGCATAGGTATTAAGAAAGCAAAAGTTTATATTAACTTTAAGCGCGGAATCCGAGTATATTTCTTAAGGAATATTTATAAAGCTAGGATAATAGGCTATATAAATCTAGAAAGACCTAGGAGCCCCTTACTATATTAATAATAATAGAGACTGCACTATTAAGATATATAGAGATAATTAAGGGGCACTAGCACTAGTAAAGAACCTATATTTATATAAGCAATCTAAGCATATTAATATTAGCTATTACTTTATTAGGGACCTAGCTAAGAAGAGGAAACTAGAGATCTTATATATTCTTACTAGTAATATAATTGCAAACGATATAACTAATATAAGGGGTGTGGTCCAAAAGGTTACCAAAAGGGTATAAACAGGGAGCAACTGGTAATTGATCGATTGACTGAAACTTGGAGAAGGAGAGAGGATCTGGCGATCCTCGCTAAGGTGAGGATCATGGCCACGCTAGGGGCCTAGCACTGGTAATTGATCAATTGACTAAAACTTGGAGAAGGAGAGAGGATCTGGCGATCCTCGCTAAGGTAAGGATCATGGCCACGCTAGGGGCCTAGCGTGGTCATAAGGCCAAGGCCCTGTGACACTGCCCCCCCCTTTTATAACTTCCCCCCCTCTCCCTAGAATCTCCTAGGACTTTACTAGTTATATATTAATATCCTCGTCGCCGTTTGCCCTTACTCGCTTTCCTCCCTATTACTAATTTCTATATAACTATTATCCTTATCTTAGCCTCTTATCTCCTTATCCTTATCTTATACCCCTTAGCCCCCTTTTTCTTTCCTTTTACTATTACTATTGCTATCTTTACTTTCTCTTTCCTCTCTATTCGCAAATCTCTTATTATCTATATTAATAATATATTATTCCGCTCTCTTCTTTGCCTTGAATTATCTAATATTAACGCTTATAAGTAGTTTAAAAGGTAATAGTTAACCTATTCTTATAATTCTATTTAATATGCTATTATCTGCTATAATTCTTAAACCCTTTATAACCCTAATATTAGATAATAGCATAGACCCGAATATCTGCTATATTACCCTTAAAGGCTATAATAGCATAAACTTTATTTCCTTTCTTATATTATAATGCATTACTTCTTTTATATATACATATAGTTTTTAGCTTAAGTACTACTTGCTAAGCCTTGCTCTTGCTATTTAAACTAAGATTTCTATATTCGTTTTCTTATAACTCTCCTTCTCCTTCTAATTATAATGCTATAGCGCTATTAATAAATAATCCCCGAATACTTTCTTATTTACTAGCAATATATCTTTTTCTAAAACTTATCTTTACTTTTTATATATAAACTTTATCTTTATCTTTAAAGTTAATAAGAAAATCTTTAGAAATACTAGGCATTTTTTCTTTTTATTCTTTAATGCCTCGAAACCTAATTTAGCCGCTAATTTCCCTATAGTTAATATAATCTTTCTTTGCTCCTTATTAAATGCATCTTTAATAAAAATCCCGCATATTATGCTTAAGTCTAGGGCTATCTAGGGAGCTTTCTTTAGTATCTCTCCCGTTATTGCCACTATATTTTATCCGTTTTTAAATATCTCTTTTAAAAATCTACCTTATATAAGTTCTATCTACTTACTTGCTAGTTTTATTAATATATTATTCCTATCGTTTAACGCTTTAATATCTTCTTATATTAATTCGAGCTAATATCTTATTATAAATCTACTTTATATATTATTATATTAGCTATTATCTATTTATAATCTTTTTCTAAATTCGAATGCTAAGTCCTTATTATAGTATACTAATCCTTATTATAGTATACTAATCCTTATTATTCTTATAGGATTATATCCCCTTGCCTTTCGTTATTAATCTCTTTATCTAGCGTTACTAGCTCCCCTATTTTAGCTATACTTTAACCTATGCATAAACTAATAGCTATTAGTAATTATCTTAAGCTTATCTAGGTTGCATTTCCCTTAATTTATCCTCTTGCCCTAGACCTTATCTTTAGTTTCTTTAATACTTTACTTCTTAACTTTTCTAACTTTAATCTTGCTATTAAACTCGTTAATCTTAGTATTTAGCCTTATATTCTCCGTTTTATTAGTATTAGACTATTGTTATTTAAGCCTCTTCTTTCTAACCTCTTCTATATACTAAGGGTTATCTTTATCTTTAATATTCTTGCAAACTGCTTAAATTCTAACGATTTTACTATCTTTTATAAACTTAGTATTTAATATCTTATATTATACGAGTTTAGTAGTATTCTTAGGCCTTCCTTTATTATATTAAAACCCCGCGAGGCTCTTAAGAGCTTTACTACTCGTATCTTTGCTTTATCTACTTTTCTTAATAGCTATTCCTCTTATCCCTTATTATATATAATTATTAAATCTATTCCTTTTTCCCCCTCCCCTTATAATAACGTAGCTACTTTAACCCTAAGACATGCTTCTCTTATTACCCGAGGGTATTCTCGTTCTATTTTCTCTATCTACTTTCTAATGCTATAATACCCCTTATTTTTATTATTCTACTAAATTCGATCTAATTGCTTTACTATAATAATTTAATTTACTAATTTCTCCTCTCTTAATATATCCCTAGTATATACTAGCTTTTTATTATTATATAATACTACTAGAACTCGTCTATATAACTCGTTTTTAGCGTTTATCTAAAATATAACTTTATAGTTTCTTTTATTAATCTCTGCTTATCTTGCTTTAATTGCATCTTTATTTAACTTATATTTATTATTTGTTCCGAATATATCTCTTAACTATAATAGTCCTAAGAGGTGCTTAGGCTAGTCCGACTTATATTCGAACTTAAGTTCAATTAATTCCTTATCTTCTTCTATCTTATCTTATAGTTTATAATTTATACTATTTAATATATTATAACTATATATACAATTATATATTTAAGATAAATTATTTCGTGTTTATATTATAGATAAGTATCGCGTGTTATTTACTTTACTACTTCTTATTCCCTAACTATTCCCCTTTTTGCTTTACTTATTTAGTTGCTTACCGCTATACCTCTTATTAGCAAATCTTAATAGCCTTTATATAAAAGTCTATCCTATTATTTATAGATTACTACTTAACTTATTATCGGGTTTCTACGTCTTTATAACCTTTATATTTTGCAATTTTAATATAATTATATTAAATGCTACTTCTATTTTGCTAATAATTAATATCTGCTTCTATATTATTATTTATTTATACTATTAGGCCTTAGTTTAAATAGATACTTCTCGTGGAAACTATCTACCTCCTCCTTTATATTTGCTAAGTCTTTAGCCTTATACTAACTATTATGCTCTATAAACTAGCCCTTTTACTTTACTAGGTAATATAGTTTCCTTTAATAATAATATCTTTTCGAATCTATAATTTTCTTTACCTCTTACTCTTTAGAGTTATTCCTTAAATTATCTATTATAATCTCTAGGCCCGGTTCCACTAGCTCTATATCTAGAACCCCCTAGGATTATCCCTAGAAGCGCGATAATAGGTTTATATAAAACATATTATAATAGCTTTATTTCTCTAGTAACTTTAGTTAATATGCTTAAAGTTTTATCCTCTCTTTAACTTAGAAAGGGCTAGTATATTTCGGCCTTAGCTTCTTATAATCTTAATTCGAAGCTAAGTTCTTAGTATTTAGCATTACTAGATCTTTAACCTTAAACTCTACTCTTTTATACTTAGTATTATAATACTTTGCTTATTAATCTTATGCATGCATAATTATCTCTTAAAGAAACTTATGCGTAATACCTAATCTTTCCGCTAGCTCCTTAGCTAATTCTAATTTGTAGTTTACTAAGTTCTTTAATTCGTATAGCTTAATTAATTTTCTATTTACTTTAAATAATAATAATCCTATTAATGCTAAAATGCTATTATTCTAGTAGTATTCCGCTAGATCTAACTAGTCTGCCTAGTCCTTTTGCTCGAAGTTTATAAACATTCTTAAATATGCCTTTAATACTAAGTTTATCCGCTCTATTAAGCTATTAGTCTAAGGGTAAAACGATATTAAGATCTTTCGAGTTATCCTAATTGCCTTAATAAATATTAACTAAAAGTCCAACGTAAATAAGGCTGCCCTATCTATTATAATATTATCTAGTATATTATGCTTGCAGAAAACGTTATATAAGAATATATAAGCAAACTATTTTAACGTTAAGTCTTTCCTTATCGGTATAAATAAAGCTTCCTTAGTTAGTCTATCTATAATAACTAGTTCCGCGTTATATATTAGCGTTTCGCCCCCCTTCTTGCTACGCAATCCCCTAATCTCTTTGCTTTTAGTAAGTTTATAATAAGGTCTAATATAATAGAACCCTAGGGTCTTCCCGGGACTAATATAGGCGCTAGCTCTCTATATATTTATATCCGTCTTAGCTTATTTCTTTAACACGCAATATAAGATATAACGTAGTCTTTTACGTTTACGTTTATCCTAGCCTAATAGACTAACTTTTTTAAAGCTAATAACTTCTAGTCCCTCTTAAAATAACTTGCTATTAAGCTATTATAGAATTCTTTAAAATATTCCTCTTAAGCATATTATTTAGAGAAACCTAGATCTATATTCCCTTAAATATCTATAATCCTTTTTGCAAATAAAAATCTGCCTTATCTAGCTTCCCGAACTTCTATTGCGCTAGATATATCTTTACTACTAAATTATAAGCTTAGTTAATAGATTCTCTATCTTCCTTCTTCCTTTTATTTATATCCTTTAAGACTTCTTCTAGTTCTTTTATTGCTTATAATCCTTTCTCTTTTATTAAACTAGTTACTATTAAAACTATTAGATATAGGATATCCGTCTGCCCTTTTAATAAGATTAAGTTTTCTAGTTTATCTTCCCTTAATCTTAGTAGTAGCTACTACTCCTTAGACTCTCCCTAGGCATAGTCTAGCCGCCTCGAAGGTGCATTTACTAGGTTCTTTAACCCCGCTTTATAGATAATCTTAAAGTTAATAGTTAAAAGTATAATTGCTTACTAGGCTTATCTTTATATTAGCACTCTTGTTATTATAAAGTACTTAAAGTTATTATAATCTAATATAATCGTAATTATATATTATACCCCTTTTAAGTAATGCTTCTAATATTTAACGCTCTCTACTATTGCTAATAGCTCTTAGTTAAAGGTAGAGTAGTTAATCTCTACGGAAATAAATTTCCGTAAATAAAAGGCAATAAGGTATAAATAGCTATCTAGCTGCTTCTATAAAATAATTCCTGCTATTATATCTACTAATATATTGCATTCTAACTAAATCTTAAGTAATAGTGCGAAATATACTAGTAAAGATGCTAATATAAAGCACTCTTTAAGTCTCTAGAATGCTTTCGACGCTTATTTTATCTATTCGCAAACTTTCTTTCCCTTTAAAAGGTTTATTAATAGCAATGCTACCTTACTATACTAGTAAATAAATCGTTAATAGAAATTATAGAACCCTAGGAACTAGAGAACCTCCCGGGTTCTTATTAGCTCTAGCTATACTATAATCGTTAAAATTCTTCTTTAGTTTATATCGATCCTTGCTAGTAAAATAATAAATCCTAGGAATTCTATCTCCTTTATATTAAACTCGCACTTCTTTAACTTAGCATATAATCCCCATTTCTATAGCTACTCTAGCACTTAATAAATATATCTAAAATAATCGGCCTCCTCTCTTAAATAGATAAGTATATCGTCTAAGTAAACGATTATAAATATATCTATATACTTAGTTAAGCATTAGTCTATATATGCTTAAAACGTCGCGGGTGCGTTGCTAAGTCTAAATAGCAAGACTAGGTATTTAAATAGTCTAAACCTAGTTTTATATGCTATTATTTATTCGTAGCCTTCTATAATTCGAATAAGTTAATACGCGTTCCTTAAATCTAGCTTTATAAACACTATCGCTTCTCTTAACTCATTTAGAATCTCCGAAATTAGCGGAATTAAGTACTAGTTTAGAATTATAATGCTATTTAACCCTCTAAAATCTGCGCATAGTCTTAGGGTATTATTCTTCTTTAGAACGAAAAACATTACTGCTACTACTAGTAATTTTAATCTTCGAATTAGACTGTGTTTAAGCATAGTATTAATATATTCTTTTATAACCCTTAGCTCCTTTTTAACAAGTTATAAATCGGACCGAATAGTAGCTTCGTCCCCGGCTATAGTATAATTTCGTGGTTTAATCCTAGTTAATATAATAGTAACTTATTTACTATTTCCTTGCTAAAGATATCCTTATATTTAGTATACTTCTCTAGCAATACTTTATAATTCCTCCCTATTTTCCGGGGCCCTCCTAGCCTTAATATAAGAACGTTTAATAAGCTAAAATACTCTTCTCTTCTTTTCCCTACTTCTACTAAGGCCTTTAAGTCTCCCTCTTTCTATTCCCTCTTTTCTAAAAATAGTATCTTATTATAATTTTCCTATATTTCTCTATCTTTGCTATTCCTTATAAACGTTACTATTTGCTAATCTACCTTAGGGTTATATTCTTGCAATTATAGCCTCCCTAATATAATATCCGCTGCCTTAAAATCTATGCTACGAAAAACTATACCCCTTTATTCTCTTATTAGTTCGCTATTTATCTTTACTAGATAAGTTACTAAAGTCGAGGCATATGCTAGAGTCTATCCCTAAGCGTCTCTTACTACTACTAAATATGCTTTAACTTAAGATGCTATTAGCAATAGCAATATTGCATTGTTAATAAAGTTTACTATTGCCCTATAGTCTACTATTACTTTTAATTTCTTTATACTTCTATCTACTACTATTGCCTCGATTAGCACTATATAAAATATAAGATTAATATCGATAACGTTAAGAATATTATCTTCTTCTAGTTTACTAAGATAGAAATGCTTTTTGTCCTAGGACTCTTTTAAAACGTTTCTTACCCCCTTTATCTTATCCTTTACTAGCCCTTCCCTAATATTAAGTTATGCTAAAATAATATATAGTTATATTGCGATTAAGTAATATAATAGCTATAATTGTTAAATAATATCCTTTTCTACTAAGGAATAACTCTATAATTAATATTTTATTAGTAATTCCTTAGAGGCAACCCTCGAGTTACTCGCTGCCTTTAATAGCGGGGAGGGTTATCTTTTCCCCCTCTTTCTTAAGTGCACTAGTCTGCGAAGTGTTTAACTTCCTAGCACTTAAAATATAATTTAGATTAATATAATTTTTTCCTCTAGTTTAAAAGAATATCTAAGTAAAGTAATTTTCTCTTATTATTAAAAGCATCTAATAGTAGCTTCCTAGGAGATACTAGGGTTATATTCGGGTTTCCCCCTTAATTCTTTCCCGAGTCCCTTATAAGCTTTTAGAATCTTACTATTTTCTCTTTATTATTAAAAAACTACTATCTATTAGTACTTCTTATTCCTTTATTAATCCCGAAGTTTATCGCTAGTCGTATACTAAATAGTCTAGCTAATGCCCGGTTAAACTCTTCTATTGCTTGCGCTACTTCCTTTAATCTTATATACGTTTATAGCAGAACTCTATTTATAGCGTTAAAAATTCTCTTAAGGACTAATCTTATTAACTTAAGTTAATAACTCGATTATATTACTCTCTCCTCTAATCCTTATAATATATGTTAAAAGCAGAGTTCGAAATAGTTTATAAAGTCTTATACTAACTATTCCTCGAATATCTTATAATTCGTTATCTTAATATTAGCCTCTATTAAAGTTTATTATAGTCCGAACTCCGCGAAAAGCTAAGTCTTTAATAATACTTAATTGTTAAATCTAGCTGCTTCCAATTAGTTATTATTAAGCCTCGCTATTATTATCCGTTTCTTAATTAAGCTTAAAACGTAATTTCTTGCATAAAGCGCTTATAAGTACCTATCTATTATACCTTTAGTTATAAAATAGTCTTCGACTTCTATAATCTAGATTTTAACGTCTTTTTTCGATAGCATAAAAACTAATAATGCCTTTACCCTAAGATAGTCCTAGGAAAATAGTGCGTTTTGCTACGCTACTATAACGATCCGTTACCCAAGTTATATAACAAAGGGCAGATCCGAGTTTGCCCTCTAGCGCGGTTAATCTTCGGGCCGACTATAGGCACTTAATTAGTTATTATAGCGAGACGAGGCTAGGATAAGGCGCGAG
>JAPZPB010000981.1:0-10625 GCA_037952635.1 Bryoglossum gracile | reverse complement strand
TTAAAGGGAGCTTAAGGACTACGGTTAATAGAGCATAGCTTAGAATGCTTAGAAGAAGCTTATGAACTATAGTCTATAAAGTCCTTATTGCTATCTATTAAGGCGTTAAGTGCTAAAGGAACTAAAGGGGCTAAGGGAGCTAGCGGGGTTGCGATTAAGTTAATTATAAGTTCTCTTTTTAAGATAATTATAGCTATAGCGCAAGTTAAAGAAAGCTTTCTTATAGCTTTAAGCTTATCTTCGCAAGTTATACTATAATCTTATTAGTATATATCTTATTAATAGTCTACTCTTAGCTTTATATCCTAATCTTAGTATATATTAAAGAGGGGTTTAAAGATCTTATAAGCATAGGAAAGAGTAAAAGGGAGGAAGCTAGGCTAGTCTAGCTAGCGGCGCTTAAGATTAAGTTAAACGTTATAGAAAAAGAATTACTTAAATCCTAGGATTAAGTTATAGTTTCTTAAGTTAAGTATTATAAAAGGTACTTAAACTAGTCTTTAGCTATTAATCGCGAGTATATACTTAATATAATAAGTAACTAATTTGCCTTTCTTGCTATTATAGCCTTTAATCGCAATAGGCTTATCTAATGCTTAAAGGAGGGCTTTAATAAATTCTAACACTACTAGAGCATAGCGCGTATTAAGGAAAGAGAAGCTATATGCTCCTATATCTAAGAGAGCATAGATATCTATAACTATAATTCTATTTAAACTTAAACTATATAAAATAGTAAATACTATATTACTTATTAACTTTTATATATCGATTATATTAATTAAGCGTGCTATGCCTAAGGCAAAGACTTATCTTAAGCGTCCTTATTTCCTAACTACTTGTTAGAAGCTTCTTTTTCTTCTAAGAGCATGCCTTCTTTATTATCTTGCTCTATTTTATAGAAGGCTTTTAGCTATTAAGGCTTTAAGCAATTATAGATATAGTAGCTTATCTTATAATAATTAAAACACTAGTTTAGCGTAGCAAAGCATTCCTTAAAAGAAATAAGTAGGGTAAAAGAAGTCTTTAAAGAAAGGGATCTTCGAAATAGTAAAATATATACTTAAGAAGTTGTTTTATAAGCGGGCTTAGCGTATCTAACTACTTAGCTTAACCCGGGAGCCTAGTAAAGCTTAAGTAAAGGTCGTTTCTAGATATAGCATTTAAAGCTTATAAGCTTTTTATTAATATTATTAAGAGCTTTAATAGCTTGTTAAAGAGTAGTCTAATCCCGTCTTTAAGTAAGGAGCTTCTTTTAAAAGTTAGTATAAGAGTATCTAAAAATATTATCTAGCTAAGTATTTTAATTAATTCTAGCATAATTAGCAAGATTTATAAAGCAAATCTTAAAATCGTAAAACCGCTTATCCTTAGCCTAGTATAACTATAAATATAAATCGCGAGCGTTAACACGCTTATTAATAACTTTAAAGTAGTTTACTAAGTGCTTAATTATATCTTTTACTATTTAAAAAGCTATAGCATAATTACTAAGGTATAGCGTTTTAAAGTTCTTATAAGTAGTACCTTTAGTAATAAAGAATATATAGGCTATATAGTAAGCCTTTATAGGGAACTAGTCTCTATTCTAGATTAACTTGCTATAGAGTTCCTTACTTTATAAAGCAAACGTAGGCTTTAAACCGTTATTAAGCGCGTCTAGATCCTTAATCTTATATAAGCCTTTTAAAGAAAAGTCTCTTGCTTAGCTAAAACGTTTAAAGTCTAGTCTAAAACTATATAGCGCGGGAAAGGTTTATTTAACTATAAGTTATATACTCTATAAGCTTACCCTAGAAGGAGGAGTAAAGCGAGTAGCACTCTAGCGTGCTTATCGTTGCTCCTTTTTAAGCTATTTAATTCTAGCTAAGAGAGCTTCGGTTATAATAGAAGCTTCTTAAGCTTTGCCCTTAGATTAGCGACTAGTATAGCTAGCTTTAAAGGGAGAGAATTTAACCGCGCTCTTTTAAAGAGCTATCTATAGCTCTTCTTAAGCAGTTAAGATCTTTCTAGTAGATTAGATCCTAGCTAGTGCCGCGCTAATAGCCTTCTTTAGAGGCATAGTAGCATAGAGCTTGCAAAGCTCTCTTCCTTAATCTATAGAAAGGGTATAAGGGGGGTAAAGATAAAGATTAATAGTCTTCTAAGCTAGCGAACTTAGGGCTAAATAACCTATGCTTCTCAATTCCGTGAGAGCAATCGCATATCGTATATTATAAGCGTTCTGCTCGTTAGAGATTATATTGCCTTCCTAGGCATAACGGTAAGCTTTAAATAATAAGACGATATAAGGTTATAAGCATCTAGAGCAGGCAAAGCGAGCAAGAGAAGCCTAAGGCCAAGGTTTATTCGAGGATTTAAAGCTAAGGAAGAAAGGAGAGAAGCTCTAGGAGAGCTTATAGCATCTTATATATAGAGGCTCTTAGTCTAAGAGTACTAGCGTAGGCTAGGCTAGGCATGGCCGAGCACCGTAAGCTCTTTCCTGTAACTGCGCGAGCGTCTTATATGGGAGCGCTAGGCTAGCTAGTAAGGCTAGCTAGTACCCGAGACGGTATGATCGTCTCACTAACCCTAAGAGAGCCCTATTCGCCGCGGCTCAAAATCTATATAATTGATTTTAGATCTCTATAATGTATATTCTAAAACACTTTGGATATTGCATAGCAGAACAGCATTCGACATAACCTCCCCTTTTGTCCCCGAGATAGAGAAATACTTCATAAAGCCAGTAGATATACGACCACTCCTCAACCGTCCCTCCCTCCAACGTCCACCTCCTGAGATAACAATCGTAGGGCCTGGGTCTAGCCGGCCCAGACTACTTGCCCGACTACGAAACATGTTCCAGGACATTCAGCCGCGTTTCAACTCCCAATTGACATCAGCAAGGAAGAATCTTGCGTTTCTAGGAGTAATGTAGCTCTCTGCATTGACCTTGTCGCACCCATCAATAGACAGACATCTCTTCTTGGCTGGTCTGACATCTGTCACGTCTGGCATTTCCGTTGAGTCACTAGACTCGAATGATTCATTGAAGTGCGGTGTTGTATGTGAGGATGGCATGTCTAGCTCCGGCAGAGACTGATTAGAAGGGGATGCGGCGTTAATATGATCGGCGAAGGCATCCCTCGTAAGCAATTGCGTGGTTGAATCAACTAAACTTGATATGTTGGGAGTTTGACCTTCATGTAAGGTGGTCGTGGTGTTGACAGTCCGTTGTCGTTTTGTAGGCGACGGTCCCACATCAGCATCCATAGCCTGACGTTCCGAAGGGCTCTTGAAGGGAGGGTTAGGTGTGCGCCAGGGGTTCTTCGCAGTCATGTTCTCTATGACACATGATTCCCACTGATACCTCAAGGCTCTGTGATCCGGTGGATAGTCCGCCGATAGGTGTGCAACTGCATTGTGGTACGGGAGCGTAAGGTTATACGGAGCAAATGATCTGATCTTCCAGGTCTTAGGGTGTATTGCAAGGATCCTTCCATCATGCGCATCGTGGATTGAAGATTGCATCCAGATGGCATTCTCTCCCGCCCATGTGCTCTCCCATTTCTTTTGCCACCTCCGCGGCGAGTTTAGGCTTGAATCCTCGTCGTCTTCGTCTTCTGGCAAGGGATACAGATCCCACGCAGATTGTGGGACAATATGGCACGCGTGAATACCCGGGCCTACAACCATATTATTAACCCATCCTTCTCCGATACCACTGACCGCGCAACACGAGCCTCGTGTCTCTGCGGTGCTTCTGAAGTTGACCATTGCCTTCTGCGCATCTTGTCTATGTATAAAGGATTCGATGGGCTCATCTGAGTTCGTTTGACCCGGCGGGGGCGGGGCCGGGACTTGCCAGGTGGGAGGGGTTTCGCTAGCAGTGGCGCTACGTTTGACAGGTGACTGCGAACCCGATTTTTTTGGTGATGCATTGCGTGAGCCGCGCTTAGGAGTAGATGGCAGATGGGGATCGTCCGAAGCCTTGTTGATAGGGCGATAGGAGGGGTGTTGGCGGCGAACGGGTGTGGATATGGGTGATGCGCAGTTCCCTAAAAGCGTGCGGTATTTCAGCATTTTAACGACCTGGAAAGCTTTAATTCCTCACCAGCAATGTGATCTCTCACATCCGATGTACTTGCGCGTTTGCACTTATCTGTGTAGTGATTAAGCACCATGTATCGGGTCTTCGAAGACATCGGCCGACCTGGTGCGGAGGAGCGGAGGGGCAGAGAACGGTTCAAGACTTCCGCGGGCGCGGCAGCGTAGATGCAAACATCGTCAGAGTTTCGATTGTTTGGTTCAGGCGTCATCTGCCATATTGCTAGAGCGTTATGATGGTCGAGTTGGAAACACAAGTTCAGCTCATCGAAGGCGTCGCCGTAGGTCAACATGTCCTTCGCCTGGAACAGCCCAGCGAAGGACTTATCGCTGTTATCAACGAACTCAACATTCCACGCCGCTACCCTTTGGGTGGGATTGATTCCAGCCATAATGTGATACCGGATGAGCGCAAAACATCTGACGTAAAATGTTTGTCGAACAACGTGAAGTGTAAACAAAATCCAGATTACATAAGACCACAGCCGAACCGTGTCACCTGAGGCACTCGGGCGTTTAGTCTTTGGTCGACCAGCTTGTTTCTTAAGAATTGGAGGTTAAATTGTAGGATCAATTGCTAGCTCCTCTAATAAAATAGGAATTAGTGGATAACTATAAGTCTATCGCAAAGCTTGAATAGTATATCGGTCAAAAAACAAACTAATAGAATCCACTTCTTCGTATTTAGCGGCGGCAATTGCATGAGAACAAGATGATTGATAACTTGTAAAAGTCCGTACAATTGCACTCTGTTTCCATAAGATTAACAATAAATCTTTGGCCAGAATCGGGTTGCTCTACTTGATATATCCCATTACCGGACTCAAATACTAGAAATTAACAAGCTGTAACTTGTCGAGCTTTGAACTTGGCCATTGGAACGTCTGCAAGTAGAGGGGATTGTTGAGGTTCCCTTTAAACCGGTAATACACCATTCTTATAGAAGTCGAATATATTGCGTCTCCCAGTTGAAGTGGAGGTAAATGGCGAATATCTGACCAAGAGCTATTCAAAGATTCAATGATATTTGAAGTATCATAACCCCACTTTGGATATGGAGCATATGCCCGTCTTATCTATATCCTTCAGATATTGAAAAGCATCCTTATTATCTTCCTGAATAACCTCCATTGCAGTTTTGAAAGTCGTACTAGTCTTTGCTCTTGCAGCAATTCCAAATAAAGGTCTAACCTTATTCCTATAGCGTTGTTGAAGATTGTCTGCAATATGCTGACAACAATGGAAGTGTAAAGCAGCTGGGAACGTTTCTGCAACAGCTATAGCCATACCCTTTTCTCGATCTGAAATGAAAATATGATTATCGTCCTTAAAAATTGGATAATAATGCCTCAAATATACCAAAAACCAGATCTACTAATCGTGATTTTCAACAGGAACCAGCGCCCAAGCTAATGGAACTACGCAATCGCTGGCATCAATCCCACAAGCTACTAATAGTATCATACGATATTTGGACTTAGTATGAGTACCATCAATAGCTGTGAATGGACGTAGAAATTTGCCACTGTGTCTTAGTCCAGCAGGAGCAAAAAACACAGCTTCAAATACTCCATTTGACTCCTGGATAGCAGCAAAGTTGCTAGAATCAACAGCTTCAAATCTTGCAATATAATCAGGAAATAAAGCAAAACAGTCTGACTCATCTCCCAAGATCTCTTTGAGTATTGCCTCCTTAACCCTATAAAAAAAATCAGTATTTACTATAGAATATTGATTCAAATACTTACCTATAAGCTTGGAGTTAAGGGATTTGATTCGAATATTGAAGTCGTTTATTAGACTGAATTTGCTTTACTATAATCTTTGGATTGTCTGTTATAGCAGCCCGATGATGAGGAATAAGGAATGATAGAGCGTTGGTATTAGGTGCAATATAATAAGTAGCTGGGCTACAAGTATAAGGCTCTAAATGGGTAATTGACACTCCCTTTTTCTTCGAATTAATAGCTCGAATTCGAAATCTATAGTCCTTTGATTCGCATGCTAATAGTACTCGTATTTGATCAGATTTGACTATTCTTGAAGTCTCGCCATTGGCTGCAACAAAGGTTTTAATAGCTTGCTTTGCAGAAGCAATATCAGGGAAAACGTGTGTGTGTGTGGGATAAATAGGGCTTATTATGCACCTCTGTATTAGCTTTGAAAAGCATAGTGAGATATTAGGGTCGGAAACCTATGGCATTTGAGATATTTGCCGTTATTATTAATAATAATAATAAGGCGTGGGAAGCCATTCTCAGGACCTCGCTTGCAGCCATTATAGGTATAGAGGAAGGGCTTGTCGCCTAATCCACGCACAGAATAAGCTTCGCATTTATGACGGCGAAGGTTCGTCGCAGTTGAAACCCCTGAATCTTTGGATAATTGCGGATAGGGTGCAGCCCCTCGCCCTAAGACCTCTCCCTTCTCACAAGCTTCTCTAAACGCATTTCTGAAACTGAAGGAAGAGGTTGGGATTATTAGAGGAGAGTTCGCTACTACTCTTATTCCCTTCCTCCTCTTCTAGAATAGCCTAGTTTTCACTGTCGTCCTCCTCGTCATCTTCTTCAAAGTCTCCCTTAACCCCTCAACTTTGTATTTCTTCTAGCTAATTATAAGCTATTCCATAGGTCGCAGTCGAAAATGGCTAGCCCCGTACAACGGGCGCCTATTATGGCCCCAATCAATGCAGTTGCCCTAGCGTGTTTTCTTTAGGCGGCTAGCCCGCCTCTGAATTATTAGTGGTTAACTAGACACCTTATGGAAGGCTACCTCCTACCTAACGATTGATTCCTGTGAGAAGGCGGCACCCGAGGGATAGGGCGATGCAGGTTAGAAGCTCTATAAAAGGGCAGCAACTTCCCCTATCACTCTATAATATAAACACAATAGATCTTCTTATATAAAACTCCACCATGCCCTTTTATAACTAAACTAGAAACTATAACACTTTCTATTATTAACCTAGCCCTTAATATGTTTATACTAGTTATCTAGCTAACCTTATATAGTCGGAATTAGAATAGTGCCTATCGAGAAGCTAAGACTATTACTCTATAGCTACGCGTATCTAGCTGCTAGATATAATATTAAGAATAAAACCGTAGTTATAGAGTACTTAAGAGGCTTCGGGCTAACTAAGGCTAAGATACTAACTATCTCTATTCTCTACGCTAAGCTAAAAGCTTATATTAAAAAGTGCAAGAAGAATCCGAATACTAAGCGCTTAAACTAGGTTGTTACTACCGACGGCCTTCTTAATATAGATATAGAGTCTATTATAGCGCTAATCGGATACTATTTAGGCGCTAAAGAATCTTAGCTTAAACCTTAAGAAGAAGTTTAGCATTACTTTTATGCTTATAATAAATAGAATCGAAGTTAAAGCTAGATACTAAAAGCTAGATAAGAAGACTATATAGATAAGGAACTAAAAGCAGGTAGAGTGCAATCTAATTAACGTAGTCTATACTTGCAATATTAATGCTATAAGTAGTCCTAATGCCGAGTTTTCTATTGCTATTATCCTAGCTAGTAATTATAATAATGCTCTTAATAAAGCATTCAAGATAAGTAATAATAATAAAATAACTTAAGTTAATAAATATCTTGAGATATACCCCGGGTTAAAAGTCTAATTATCTGCTTATCGGATCGGTTTCGGATATCTACTAAGAAATGTTCGTTTATAAGGATTTAAAAGGGGTTAGTAGTATAGCAGAAATAAGCTATCTCTTTACTAATTTTGTTTTTCTTCTTTCTCTTTTCTCTTTATTAAAAAGTAAATATAGTCCTTACCTCGCTAACTTTATTTATTATTAAACTACTTTATAGTAAAATAAAAAGCTTCCTTTAATTCGCGGGTAATATTAAATAGAGTTAACTTTATAAAAATAAGAACTTTAAGCATAAGATAAAGAAAGTCGTCTATTTCCTAACGAACCTTAAATAGAATTAATGCTTCGGACTCCTCTATTTAAGCTATCTATTTATAGAATTAAGGAGTAGCTATCTTGTTTCTATAAAGACTAAGTACTAAGTTACTAAAGCTAAGTTTTATTATTTAAAGGAAAATTCTATATAGCTAACTTTATAGCGTTATTTATCACAAAACTAATATAGACATTCCCGCTCCGTGGCCTTTATTATACTATATCTAAGGATAATTATTTTCGGAAGATAATTCTTAAGCTTAGCTAAGCTTAGGCTAGATTAGCGGGCGCGAGATATATTAGATGCAGCAAGAGGAAAGTGCTAGATAAAGCTAGAGTTAGGCCGCTAGCGGGATAGTTATTAATCTAATAATATTTCCGAGATTATAACCCGCGAGTAATAATAATTTAATATTAGTTTCTTTAATCTTACCTTTAATTATTCTTCTTATAGACTTCCTTGGTCTTATAAAGTCGAATCTAGAAGGGATAGTTTAATTTTCCTCTTTATATAAAAGAAGAAGCCTTTAGCTAACTTCCTTAAGATTTTTAAGCAAGTTAGCTACTAGTAGCATAAATTTCTTAACCTTATAAACCGTTATCGCAGCTAAATCTACGCCTCTTATATCTCGAGAAGCTATACTTAAAAGCATAATATAAGCTAAGAGATTTTTATCCCTTTTTGTTTATAAAACATTAAGTCTTATTAAGCAAAGATAGTAATTGTCCCTAATAAACAATCGAATAAGCCGAGAACTAGTATATATTATTATATTATACTTAAAGGGCAGTGTTGAAAGAAAAAATCAAGATAATCTAATATAATCAAATTATATTTAAATATATTAAATTAGAATTAGATTTAGCTAAGTCTAATTAGAATTAGATTATTAGATTATTATAATCTAGATTATATTTGAATATTTAGAATATATTAGTAATCTAAGCTAATCTTAGCTAATTTAAGCTATTATAAACCTAGACTCTTCTATATCTATCTCTTTATCTATACTTTCTTCTTCTTCTATATCGTTCTTTATTATACCCCAGCTCTTTAGACATATAATTATATTAAAAGTATCTTTATTAAGCTTATTTCGTAGCTTACTTATAGTTAAAGCTCCTTGAGAAAAGAACCTTTCACTAGAAGCACTAGTAGCTAGTATAGCTAAGTACTTACAAGCTAATATAGCTAGTATAAGATATATAGCTTTATTAACTCGCTAATACGTTAAAGGGTCTATCTATATATAAGTATTAGTATACTACTTTAAAAGATTATAAGAATTACTTACTAATTTAGTTTGCCTTTTTTTATCTAAATATATAGTAAGCTTGTCTATATTACTATTTTCTTCTTCTTCTAAGTAAAGACTATTAAAAGAATCGTTATCGCTATTACTATTATAGATATCTCCTAGGTCCTCGCTTAAAGGTAAGCTAGGAAGTCTATTAAAGTAATCTAGCTTTTCACTATATATTAATTAGTATAATAGTTATTTAAAGTTATAAAATAGTACTTACTTATTATAATCTTCTTTTAAATATGATTTTATATCGCTTATTTGACCACGAGTAAGACCTAGGCTTAATAAACCTTCGGTCTTAATACAAGGATCTAATACTAAGCTATAATATAAAGCTTTACTTTTAGATTCTATATAAGTATTACAAAGATAGTATTTTCGAATCTTAGCTATAGCTTTATTAATAGCGTTAATAAAGAGTTCTTGCCCCTATATTTAAGTTAGTATATAAATATATTAGATAAAATACTTAAGTTTACTTACCTTTAGCTCTTTTTTAAGCTTTTCTAGTTAGTTATAGATATTATATATAAGTAGTAAGGTATAGTATATAATAGGATAAGTATCTGCTTGAAGCTTATTTGTAGCTTTAACAAATACTTTTAATATAGATAAAGTAGTCTTTAAGTATACTAATTCTTCTTTAGTTACTTTAAGACTCTTATCTTTAAAAGCTTTATTCTTCGATAACTCGATAGTAATATTAATAGGTGTATATAAAGATATATAGCTATTAAGCATATTATAAGTTGAAGACCATCGAGTTTTATTATCTATTATAAATTAGTATATATATATAAGTAATAATATAGTATACTGCTTACCTAATTAGGGTAATTTATAGTTCTTTATATCTTGAGCTTTGATTTAAGCTAATAAGTCCCGTTTATCTTCGGGGCTATATTTAATAGCTATAATAATAAGTCGAAGTTTTTCCAAATAGATAAATCTATTATAAAATATTAGTATATAGTTTTAATAGTATTAGAAAGCTTACTTACCTTCTTTTAGATAATTAATAGGATTTTCTTCGTTTTCTATAGCTTCTATAGCTATAATATCTTCTTCTAGCTTGCTAGTACTATTAGACTTTATAAGTGTTTTAATAATATCTTGTATTATTAGAGCAAAACCCATATGCGGCCTGTATTATAGTCCGCGGGATCACTCGGCGCAAGTAAGTTAAGGATCGAATAGATTATATTTAGTTAACTTAAAGAGTTAAGGTTCTATAGTACGCGGGGGCATAATATACTCTCGCGTATACACGTGATAAACTAACTACTCTTAGCGTAAT
>JAPZPB010000980.1:0-10634 GCA_037952635.1 Bryoglossum gracile | reverse complement strand
GAGCAAAGATACTTATATTGCTTAATATATAAGAGGTTTATATATAGTAGGCTAAGTATACTAAGGAATATGCATAAAGTTACTATGCTTAAGGAGGCAATTAAGATCCCACCGCCGCACTGCAGAGTATATAAGATATATAAGCTAGCTAAGATAAGGAACTTAATAAATAAGCAACTTTTAGAACTTAAGTAAAAGAAACTAGAACTTATAAGCCTAGATCTAGCGGGCTTATTCCTAAAGTCTATCCAAGGAAATAAGGAACTGCTACGAATTATTAATAATAAAATAAGACGCGTATAATTAATACCCTTAGTAATAAAGGATAAAGCAATCCTAGCCTTATAGAAGTAGAAAAGAAAGGAAAAGCTTTAGATTAGTAAGAAGGTTAAAGCTACTAGAATAGATAATGCATTAGAACTATAAAAAGTTCTGCTTTAATAGTAAGATAAAGATAGTATATAAGCATAATTTACGACTATAGCTATATCTAGTTAAAATAAAGTAGCTAAGCAAAGCATCTAGATAGTCGAAAATAATATTAAAGCTATACTAAAGGGATAAAAGCTACTATTAGAATTCTAGGATAAGGCAGCTAAGGTAGAAGCTTATCTAAAGAATCTTTAACTAAGAGGCCTAGTAATAGATAGCAAGGTTATATTACTAGAGGAAGCTTATACTAGCAAGTTACTATTAATTAAGAATATCCGAGTATAAGGTAGTAAGGCATATAGATATATTAACCTTAAGACCCTATATAAGGATAATTGCTATAATAAGCTTATTTTAAGAGGTTAAGAAGGAGTATTTATAAGTTACTTAGAAGATATAGATAAATACTTGAAAATATATGCTTTAGACTTTAAACGCATAATTTTAAGTAGTAAAGTAGAAGTAAATAAGTCTATATTAATAGGAACCGTGGATCTATGCCTAAGAGAACTTTAAAGACTAAGTAAGACGCCGATTAACTTAAGAGATCGCGCTGCAAGAGGGAAACCCTATAAAGAGGTAGATAAGGATATTTAGCTAGACTAACTAATACCTAAGGTTTATAGAAATTAGTCTATTATAGTTAAAGTGCTAGTAACTATATAACTAGTAGATGCTTAAATATATAATAAAGATAGTAATAGGAATATTTATAAAGTTAACTCGACTAATAATAAGATAGAAGATAAGGCTATAACCCTAAACCTTAAGCTAGAGATAGTAAAGCTAAAGGTATTAGAATTAAAGGTAATTGAAGTTCTAGCTAAAGAAGCTATTACTAATAGCAAGAAAGACAATAAGCAAAAGCTATAGGCAGACTTAAACCCGCAAAAGCTATAGCCATAGGAGCCGATAGTTCTAGACTAAATAAATAAAGCAAGAGATAACCGCTATTACTTCTAAGATTAACTTAAGAGAAAAAGAGAGTCGGATAATAAAGAAGAGCGCGTTGCTAAGACTATCTAAGCTATAATTGCAATAATACTTATAGATAAGATATAAGGGGAGTATGCATTTATAGCATTAGAAGTCCTATAAGAGAGCTTATATATTAATAGGAAACCGTTACGGGTTAAGATTAAGAAATGTTTCTTAGCTATCTTAGGCAAGGAAAAGCATCTAGATAATAAAGCTATAGCTATAAAGGTAGTTAAAGGCATTACTATTCCACGAACTTATAAAGAGGTAGTAAATAATTATAAGTTTATTACTAAGTAGAAGGAAGCTATTAACGAGGAATTAAGAACGCTAATAGCTAATAGGATATAAGAAGAGTTTATCTTACTAAATAAAGCTAATCTTATATCAACAAAGTAAGTATTTAATATTAAGATAACTAATACTAGAGAAATCGATTGATTTAAGGCAAGATTAGTAGCTAAAGGGTTTAGCTAATAATATAGTATCGACTATGCTAAAACCTTTGCCTTAACTATATAGATAGATACCCTATAAATATTCCTAGCTATAGTTGCAAAGGAGGATCTTAAATGCTATTAATATAATATTAAGAACGCCTTTATAGAGTCTAAATTGCAAGAAGATATTTTCTTAACATTGCTATAAGGCTACGCCGCAAAGAAAGGGCATATTCTTAAGGCTTTATATAGTCTTTATAGACTGAAATAGGCAGGAAGAAACTAGGCAATGCTATTAAGGAACTTCCTAATTAAGATTAGGTTCTAGCAAAGCCTAGGAAACCTATGCTTATATATCTATAAAGAAAGATGTATATAGCTTCTTATATATATTAACGATATACTAGCCGCTGCTAAGAGCACTAGGCAGATTAATTAGTTTTATAAGGGTTTATTAAAGAGATTTATAACTAAGAATCTAGGGGAGATTAGCAAGATTCTTAGAGTATAAGTTACTAGAGACCGAGCAAACTAGATAATATATATAGACTAAGAGCTATATCTAAAAGATGTTTATAACTTAATAAGAATTATATCGGTTAGATATAGAAGACGGATAGCCCTTGCATAGAACCTCGAGAGCTTATTAGCTACTAAAGATAATAAGGCTCCTATTAACGCAAAGCAATATATAAAGGGGATTAGCTAGCTAATATATGCAATAATTCTTATAAGACCCGATATAGCTTTTACTCTTAAACGATTATTATAATATATAAAGAACCTAGTTAAACGCTATAGATATGCCTTAAAGTAGCTTCTGCAATATATTAAAGCAATATTAAAGCAGAAGCTACGCTTTAGGCTAGGGGGAGCTTATTCGAGCTATATAGGCGTATATATAGACGCTAATTAGGCTAGTAATAAGATAGACTAGAAGAGTATATCTAGGGGTATAAGCATATTCTATAGTAGACCGATAGCCTAGGCGTTATGCAAGCAAAAGTTAATAGCAATATTAAGCGCGGAATTAGAGTACGTTTCTTAAGTAATATTTATAAAGCTTAAATAATAGGCTACACAGATATAGAAAGATCTAGGAGTCCTTTATTATATTAACGATAATAGAGACTATATTATCAAGATATATAAAGATAATTAAAGGGCACTAGCACTAGTAAAGAACCTATATCTATATAAGCAATTTAAGCATATTGATATTAGTTATTACTTTATTAGGGACTTAACTAAGAAGAAGAAGCTAGAGATCTTATATATTCTTATAAGCGATATAATTGCAGATAGTATAACTAAGCCCTTACTTTGCATCGCGCACGAGAGATTTTAGAGATAGTTAGGATTAATTAATAAAGGTATGCTATAAGGATAGAAAGAGAATTAGGATATGCCCTAAGGGGGAGTATTAGAAAAGGAGTAGTAAAAGAGTTTAAGGATATTACTTAATTAGCTAAGGTAAGGGCTAAGTTAAGGATAGTGAAAGTAGACCTCTTAGTAAGCGAGGCTACTTCTATATATATATAAGAAGGCTTAACCTCAACCTTCTTCTTAGTTTAGTTAATCGATTTAATATTAGTATATTCTACTATATAGCTATATTGTAACTATAAGTACGTAGTCTAGAGGATTATACCCTTTACTAGGCTTCTATTCTTAATAGTTTTAGGCTTTAAACGAAAACTTCTCCTTATATAAGCATATAGGATATAGTATGCTCTCTAGCAAATCTATAGTATAGTAAGGTCTATTATTATCGCTTATATTATAAGAATTAGCAAGATAACTATAGCCTACTATATTTATTATATTTAATATATCGTTAATACTATATATACTAAAATTCGTACTTTTCTAGATTAGTATATTAATTAAAACTTAGAAGATTACTTAAACGCTAAAATTCTATATCCCTCTAATAAAGAAATATTTAGGAAGTATAGATTTAATTATCCTTGCGCTATAGCTAGTCTTATATAATTTATTAAAGATAAGCTTAGTATATCTCTCTCCCTAGTTCTTACTAGTTTGCTCGATATATAGATAGCAGAGTATAAATATTGTTTCTTACTTAGTATTATAAATAAATAAATTCTTGCTTAAGCCTATTATACTAAAGATATTAAGCTATTATAATAGATAATACTTTAAGGTATTAAACTTTAATTTTAGAAGGATAGTTATATTAATACTTTAAGATAAACTCTAACGCTTAAAAATAGTAGCTATTTTATTATTTCTATAATAGATTCTATAGAGAAGCAGTTTTTAAAGCTTGCTAAGCATAAAAATTAATGGAGTTATTAGCTAGAGAGGGTTGAAAAAACGAATATAAAAGGCAAGCATTATATTATAAAGCCTAAGCTAGTTATAAAGGATTATCCCTTATCTTAAAGCGTTATTATTTTAATTTTATTTAAGAATAAGATTTAGTAATAGTAAGCTAAGGCAATTATAGAAATAAAAAGTATTTTAAAGGAATTTAATCTAGAACTCGAGTTAAAGTCTTTTAATACTTAGGCAATAATTACTTTTTCCCTATAGCCTTAATAATAATTAGCAGAATACCCTTAACTACTAGGCCCTTAAACGTTGCTTTAGTTATTAAACTAATAGTCTTTAAGTTAATATAAGAGAACGGTTTACTATTAGCTATGCTAAGCATTAGCTTACTAGGCATTAAATAGCGAAGGTAAATTTAGATGCTATTTAGAAGTTAGTTAGTAAATTACTACTTTTTATTAAGAATATTTTTATTTAATCTACTATTAAGAGTAACTTTCTTAGGCATAAGCTTACTAGAATTTTATTTCGAAGATTCGAAGAGATTTCTTTTAACTTTAATAAGCATTAAAATAATTAACTTAATAATCTTATTAAGTATAAGAACAAAGAACTTAGTAAAAGAAAAGAGTTAAGAAATGGATTCTAAAGATAAACTCTAATTTATACTTTTAGGAACTAGATAAAATCGTTGCCTCTTTTAGTAAACTTACTATAATAGCTAAGAAGTTAGATAAGTTTAACCCTCTTAGCTTCTTTAATATAAAAGAAAAGCTATTGCGCTATATCTTCTATTCTTACTTCTTTACTAGCATATATATTATAGAGCTTAAAAGTTTTATTATCCGCTGCTTTTAATTATTAGTATTATAAATTAATAATTATTTCGTAGTAGATGCTTTATATTTATAAAGTCCCTAAGAAAGATATTATTGCTATTAACCTTATTAACCTTACTACTAAGCAAAGAATAAAGGAATTAAATTGCTTTTATATTAATTTAGAAAATAAAGTTTTTCCTAAGAAATAAAAGATAGCCCAATATATTCTTGCTATAAGCTTAGTAATTGCAATAGGTTTAACTTTAGTAGAAGCAATATTTATTAGCTTCTTAGAGCTGGATTTCTATACTTATATAATAGCTTAAGGATATTCTTGCTATTAAAGATAAGGAAATAAGAATATAAGTAGGGTTTATTCTTGGCTATTTATTATAAAGGGTAACAAAACGGAGGAGCGAATTTAGGGTATAAATAAAATATAGGAATTATATTTATAAAACGAAGCTCTAAATCTCTTTACTAAAGTAGGCTATAGATTTTATAAACTAGTCCGCGAAAGTAGGCCTAGGCCACTGCCTAAACACGTTTATAAAATAAGGCTTTTAATCTCCCTACTAAAATAGGCTATAAATCTAATAAACTAGTCCGCGAAAGTAGGCCTAGGCCATTGCCTAAACACGTTTATAAAATAAGGCTTTTAATCTCCTTACTAAAATAAGCTATAAATCTAATAAACTAGTCCGCGAAAATAGGCCTAGGCTACCGCTTAAATATATCTATAAAATAAGGCTCTTAATCTCCTTACTAAAATGGGCTATAAATCTTATAAACTAGTCTACAAAAGTAGGCCTAGGCCATCGCTTAAATAAGTTAACGAAACAAGGCTCTAAATAGCCCGGCTCTTAAGGGCCCCGTATACTAATAAGGCTTAGCCCTTTTATTATACTTCTATTTCCTTTGCAACTATTTTCGGCTTTTAAAGCCTAGTATAACTTATAATAACGCGCTTTACTCTTAAATACTATTACTAGATATATTATAAGCTTATTAAATCTCTAAGCGGGTTAAGTAAGCATATATGCAAACCCTTAGCTTAAGTAGCTAAACGTAGGAGGCAAGAGTATACTAAAGAACTTACTTATAAAAGGGAATTTGCATAGCCTAGTTATAACTATAAGGAAAACCGCTTCGAATTAATAAGCAATAATAAAGCTTTTAGTATATTAAAACCTTTATCTAGTTTATATATATAGCTAGCTACTAATTAAATATTGCAGATTCTCTAGTTTTAAACCCTATTAACAATAAACTTATTAATTATATAGGACTAATCGACTTTTTAATTAAGTATATACTAAAAGTTTTTAGCGTAGCGAATATTAAGAGCAAATAAAATTCGAGGATATTTTATATTATAAAGCTTATATATTTCGATAAGCATCTTAACAAAGGTTGCTTAGCGGGATAAGCTTTCTCTATAGATAATTTCGAGGAAAAAGATATGCCTAAGGCAATTCCTTTTATATTACCCGACTAACCCTAGCTACTATTTACCTTAAAGCATAACTAGAAATTAATATCTTAGTTTTCGAGGGCTAAATATAGCAAAGAAATAATTAAGGAGCATTTTAAGGAGCCCAAGTTTATAATATTAGCTTGTTAATAAAAGGGGGCGTTAAAGACTTATACTACTATAAACTAAGCTATATATAATATCTTATATAGTATTTTAAGCAGGGATAAATAGTTAACCCGGGATCTTATTATATAATCTTAAGTAAGAGGGCAGCGGCCTTATAAGTATACTCTTAGATTCTATCTAATTAAATAATACTTAAAGTTTCTCTTAAGTTACTAACCTTTTAAACTAGACCTTATATAGGGTTTAGTAAGAAAGTTATATAGAGTTAATAGTCCTAGGGTTTACGATAAGATGCATATAAGTAACTAGTAGTAAGATACTTAGGCTAAATTACCTCTTAGTATAACTATAGTCCCTATTATTATAGCTTTAGATAAAACTCTTATAATAAAGCTATATAGAGATTATACTACTTAGCTAGTATATATCTAGATTAGCAACCTTAATCGCCGAACTTATTAAAAGCAAATAATGCCCTTAACTCTCCTTATCGGCTTACTTCTTATATCGAAGGAAGTTACTAAAGCTTCGGATTAAGACTTAAGCTATATAATTAAGTCTAACTTTTATTACTAATCTATAAGAATTATCTTTAAGTATATATATACTATACTCTTGCTATAAATCTATTATTAACTTATTACTTATTATAGCACTCGAAGATCTAGCTAAAACTAGATAGCTTATCCGTTATACTAATAATAGAGTTTACTATGCTTTCCTTATTCTTGCCTTAATATATATTAATTATAAAGAGGTTTGCCTTGCTATAAAAATCAAGAATAGCAGCTAGTATAGAAAATATAAAGTCTTATTCTAGGAAATGCAAAATATCTTAAAGCAATAGCTACTAAGAACTTAAGAGCAAATGCGGGCCTAGATTTAAAAGCAAAAGGCGCAAAATATTATTTAGGTAAATCTAAACTAGGTATATCTAATCTAGCCCTTTACTTAGTAGTATTCTTAGACGAATATTTATAAGAATATTTCTATTAATATGCTATACTAATTATAAAAGGGTATTTTTAGAAATCTAGTAAACTAGATTATTAAACTCGTTTAAAACCTTTTTCCTAGGGTAAGGGCCTTTAAGGAAAAGAAGAAGAAAGATCGCATATATATAGAGTCCCTTAAATTAATATAGCTAGATTAGCGATTTGCGGCTATTCCTCTTTATTAGGGCTTAAAGCATTTCGCTAAGTTTAGCCTTGTTTAGCAATAGACTAGAAATAAAGAGCAAGACTTTATTTGCATTTTTATTCCGGTTATAATACCCCTCCTTTTAAGCAGGGCGCCCGATGCTTTAGTCTATGCTTAAGCTTTAATCGATTTTATTACTCTAGCATAATACTGCACTTATAATATAGCTACGCTTTAGTATATAGAATAAGCTTTTTACTGCATTAATTCCACTAAATAAGCCTTTGCCTGCTATCGGCCTATTAATAAGTATAATAAAGCCTATTAAAACTATCTTAAGTTTTATGCCCTTAGCTACTATACTTCGTTTATTAAGAAGTTTAGGGCCTTAAACGGATTCGATATAGAATATATAGAAGCCCCTTATAAATTTCTCTTTAAAGTCTTCTATAACTATACTAATAAAAATAATAAGTATCTAGACTAAATTATATCTTATAACTCTTAAGGTATAAATCTTAAAGCAATAGAATATTATCTCTTTAACTATTTTAAGACTATATTAAAGGCAAGTATAGAAATTATTATATAAGTTACTATTATATATATAACTCCTTTACCTTTTATTATATTTAACTATAATATTCTACTAAATAAGAAAGTAGTTAAACTATATACTTATTAACTAAATCTAAAAACTATAACTATAGTATTATATGCTATATAGGCTTTAAGTTTTAAAGGTTTTATTAAAGCGTTAGCTATCTTTATTTAAGCGGAATAAGCAAGGCTAAAGAATAAGCTAAGAGTAAAGAATAAATAAGAGAAATATAAGCAAGACTTATCTTAAGTATATAACTATCTAGTATAGTTCTTTAAGAGTATAAGATGCTAAAAGCGGATTAGTAAGGATAAGATAAATAGCAAAGCATAAGAAGATAAGCTTCTAAGGTATATACTAAATTAAAGAAGGAAGGGCCCCTAATGCGATTTCTATTAGGTTTAAGAGTTCCCCTTTACCGAAAATACTATAGCTAAGGGGTCCTTTGCCTCTAGGCTAGTAGCGGGCTAAGAAAAGGAAAGGGTATTTAATCTATTAAATAGCTAAAGAGTAGGGCAGCTTTATGCTTTAATCTTAGTGCTAGATATTAGCTTCTTTCTTAAAGCTGCATTTAGTCCTTAATAAGTATATTATATAGCATTAGTTAACGTTTACTTACTTAAGGGCTAAAGTAACCTTGCTATATAACTAAAAGATCTTAGCTAACCTTATTCTATGCATAGTATAATTAAAGTAATAAGAGCACTAGTTTTAATAGTAGATAAACCTTAAGTGCTTAAAGGGCGGCGATTCTATTATCTTCCATTTATATTATATAGTGCTTATATAGTACTAGCCTTAAATAACCCTTAAGAGCGGTTAACTAACGTATTCTATATTAATAACTATATTAACTAAGATTAATACTAAGTTTTATTTAAGGATAAATAAGAAGAAAAAGGGATAAAGAGAGCTAGAGCGATTAGAGAATAATATAACTTAGCTAAAGCAAAGCAAGAGCAGTTCCTTAGTTAAACTCGTTTTAGGGACTATTTTCTTTATTAATTATAACTAGTATACGCTAAACTAACCTTAAAGTTCTTATTAAACTCTATTTACTAAGCTAAAGTCGTCTTAGTCTTTACGCTAAAACTAGTCTTAATATTATGCTTAGGCAAACTAGCCTTAGTCTTTCTACTTAAACTAATCTTTATCTTTATACTTAAACTAGTCTTAATATTGCGCGTAGCAAAACTAGCCTTAGTCTTTATGCCTAAACTAGTCTTTATGCCTATAGCAAAACTAGGCTTTATATCGTTTAAACTAGGCTCTAGTTATTATAGCGTGTTTTAGTGCTATATATAGATTAGTTAGTATGCTCAGACTTCTTCTATAGTAGAGTGTTTGTTTATATATCCTTTTCCCCCTTTTTATTTATATCTTGCATTATGCATTATAGTATTATACTTATCTATTCTATTATTTATTGCTTTATTTATTCTTTTATTTATTATATACCTTTTATATTACCTTTCGCTTTTGCGAAAAATATTAGAATAATAGTTAATATTAGTAGACGTTTACTAAATAAGCGTAGCATAAAAGAGAGTTTAAGTAATAAGATATAAAAATAATAGCAGCGTTGAACTATCTAGAGTAATACTAGATTAACGCATAAAATCGAAGATAATTTAGGACTATTGAAAGTCTTAGTAAGAGTATATTTGCCCTATCTAGCTCCCTATATATAAGGAATAGCAAACTATTAATTAATTACTTAGTATATATTAAATATAATGCAAGATACTGCTAAACTAAACCTATTAAGGCGATTTTCGGCGGTTATAAATTACCCTTGCTTTTCCCTTATGCCTACTCTATTATTAGCATAAGCCTTTTAAAGTCTAAGTACTAGCAATAATAATCAAGGTTCTTATAAGAGCAAAAGCGGGTCTAGTGAAATAATAAGCTATTTATAAGGTAACTATAAAACTTATATAAGGCGTAGGAATCTCGTTAATAAAGGGCTAGCATATTACTTAGACTATAAAATAAATCTTGCTATTGCTTTAGCGTTTGCGGTATAGATTACTAGATAATTTAGTCTCTATTAGCTTTTATAGCTAGAAGAGGATAAATATAATCTTGGGGACTATATTCTATAATGCTAGCGACTAGTTAAAACCGAATAAGAGCGTTTATAGTATAAGCTATACGAGTTAGAAGACTTTATAGCTTAAAAGGTAAAAATACTTAGACTACTTTTGTTTTATTAATATATTTTAGATATATAATAATATTAGCAAGAAATGCTCCTAAATAATAAAATAAGTATTAAGAATAGCAGCCTAGTAAGGGTATAATCCTCTAGACTACGTACT
>JAPZPB010000979.1:0-10636 GCA_037952635.1 Bryoglossum gracile | reverse complement strand
ATAAAGCTCTTATCTAAGTAAAGAAACTATCTAGCTTATATAGAACTTCGTTCTCCTTAGATCTTTCTAGATCCTAAGATCTAGGCTTAGATCCTTAAGATCCCCCGCTAGATCCTAAGATCCTAAAAGATCTATTATTATATAATCCCGTGATCCCATGATTATTACCTATAGCTTCTCTATATAATTAGTCCTAACTACCGAGCCTTAAGGCTATGGTAACACGTGCAATGTTACTTTGTAACACTTCTTTAGCTAGAACTTTAATTTCCTCTAGTTTTAATACCTTTAGTTCTACTACCTCTAGCTTGAGGTTTAGGGTTATAGCCTCGTCTTTTATCTTGTTATTAGTCGGGTTAACTTTATAGATATTCCTATTGCTATCTTTATTATATATTAAAGCATTTACTAGTTGCGCGGTTACTAGCACTTTAACTATAATAGACTAATTTCTATAGACCTCGGGTATTAGTTAGTCTAGCTAAATATCCTTATCTATCTCCTTGCAAAGTCTCCCTTTTATAGCGCGATCTTTTAAGTTAATCGGCGTCTTACTTAATCCTTAAAGTTCTCTTAAGCATAGATCCACGATTCCTTTTAGTATAAACTTATCTACTTTTACCTTACTACTTAAGATTATATATTTAAAGTCTAGTATATATATCTTTAAGTGTTTATTTATATCCTCTAAGTAACTTATAAATACCCCTTCTCGGCCTCTTAAGACTAGCTTATTATAGCGATTGTCCTTATATAGCGTCTTAGGGTTAATATATCTATAAGCCTTGCTTCCTTATACTTATATATTCTTAATTAACAGTCTTTTGCTAGTGTAAGCTTCCTCTAGTAATATAATCTTGCTATCTATTACTAGGCCTCTCGGTTAAAGATTTCTTAGGTAAGCTTTTGCCTTAGCTGCTATAACGAATCGACTTCGTAGGGTTGGTTAGTATAGGTAGTGGATATAAGTAATCACGTATAAGAGAGAGTAGCTTTATTGCTTATCGAAGGCTACCGATTATAGGTTAAGATAATCAATTTAAGTTAAGCACGAAGCTCCTATCTAAGTAAGGAAACTATCTAGCTTATATAGAACCCTCCTACTCTAGACCTAGCTAGACCTTAGCGGTCCCCTAAGGTCCTAGACCTAGATAGACCCTAGCGGTCCTCCGCGGTCCTTTTATAATTAGCTAACAAGCGATCCCGCGTAGTTGCCTATCCTTATTATATAACTTCTCCTAAGTTACTACTAAGAGTTCTTTGCCTTACCCGCTAGTAAGTAAGCCTTAGGCTCCTAGCTAATATATGCAATTATTACTTTATAACACTATCCCCTTTTTAGCCTAGTATCGTCCTAACGCTTAAAATGCCTTATTAAATAGTTTGCGTAGTAGCTTCCCCACCTTTCTTCTAAAATAACGTCCATAAGAATAAAGAAGAAACTCGAATAAATCGCCCTTGCCCTTCGAATCCAAAGATCCTCTAATAGTATCGAAATATCTCCCTATAATTACTGCCGTTGTAATCGTCGTCGCTACGTCGTAGCTAGTCCTAAATCTGCTCGTTATGCCGAGTGCTATCGTGCGAGTCGTAGGAAGTGCAACTTCACTTCTAACTTGCCTTCTTTAAATAACTAGGCTTCTCTAGATTGTTAACGCAAGAAACTGCGCGATAAATAAGATAAAGCGATAGCAAAGATCTTATATCTTTATAAAATAGAATAACTTCTAGATTATAAAGAGAGCAAGATAATAAAACATAGCATAAGTACTCTTAAAGAGCTTAATGCTACTAAAGCTATAGAACTATCTTATATAGAATCTATTGCTTATTCCTTAGCAAAGGCCTCTTCCCTCCTAGAAGATCCTATAATCGATCCCGAACCTTTCTTTAACCTTCCTAATTCCTTCTAGTTAGGTATCCCTTCCTCTTAGCCTAACCCCTCCTAAGTAGACCTAGGTTCTGCCTATAAAACTCCGCGAGTTTCTTAGAACACTTAAGGTAGTCTCTTAGTTCTTATATATTCTTTAAGTATAGGTAATCAAGCTATTTCACTAAATACTTAACCTTATTCCTAATATACTAGTAGTCTAATATTATCTTTATATTATATACTACGTTTAGATTAACCGGGTTAATCTCTATATATAGGGCGCGCGGCGCTCCCTTAGGTGCTAGCTTTAAGAGTAATATATAAAATACCGGGTATATTCCTATTATATTAGGCAGCTCTAGTCGATAGTTAACTAGTCCGATAACCTTGCTGATTTTGAATAGTCTTAACTTCTTATAGTCTAATTTATCGCTTAATCGTTTTATCTTAATATTTTTCCGAAGCAAGTAAACTTTATCCCCCTCTTTAAGCGTAGGTTCTATACTATGTTTAGCGTTATAGTATAACGCTATTCGCTATAATATAAAGCGTATATTATCCGCGAGTTGTTTATATAGCGATTTAAGCTAATCTACCTAGATCTCTGCTTGCTAAGCAATCGAACTTCCTTCGATCGCAGTTCTATATGCTTTAGGGTTAAACCCATAGTTAGCATAAAACGGTAATGTTTTCGTTGTTTTAGCTTCCACGCTATTATACGCGAACTGGGCTAGTAGCAAGAGCCCTACCTAATCGTTCTATCTATAGTTAATATAATAGCAAAGGTAAGCTTCTATTATCTAATTTAACCTTTCCGTCTAACTATCCGTCTAGGGTCTAAAAGCTATTAACATCTTAAGCTTAGTTCCTAGTAATGCTATAAGTAATCTCTAGAATTTCGATATAAAGAGCTTATCTTTATCCGATATAATCTCGTCTAGTAGTCTATAATTAGCTACTATAATCCTTAGGAATATATATACTAGATCTTCTATAGTATAAGTCGTTTTGTATAGAAGCATATATGCATACTTAGTGAGTCTATCTATAATAACTAGGATAGCATTATATTCTACTCTTATTATAAGCTCTATCGATTTTAGCAGTTCTCCTACAAAATCCTATGCAATTAATAACTATAGTTTAAAAGGGGTATATAGTGACTTGAGCTAACTATATAGCTTATGTCTCGAGGACTTGTTCTATATACAAGCGTTGCATTTACTTACTACCTTCTTAATTATATGCCTTATCCACGGGAAGTAGTAACTTCTCCTAAGTCGTTCTAGCATTCTAGCGACTCCTTAGTGTTTATAGGCAGGCAGCTTATGCTATTCTTTAACGAATTCCTTACAGATCTTAGATAGCATATATAGCTTATCCTTCTAACAAATAACTCCATCGTTAAGAGCAAATTCTAGTCCTAGCGTAAGCAACGCTTGCTTTGCTACTAAATCTATATTGTAATGCATTTGCAAGTACTCTACGATAGCATTGCCTAAGATAGCGCTCGTTATAGCTAACTCTATTTTATTATAAATTATTAAGTCCCTATCTTCTTTAAAGATCGCGTAAGAAACTTATATCTTATTCTTAAGGTACTCTAGTTTCCTGCTTAGAGCATCCGCTCTAGCGTTTTCTTTCCCCTTAACGTAGGTAATACGGAAATTATAGTCCGCAAGGGTCTCCGCCCATTATACCTATTATCGATTAAGTTCCTTTGTTATTATAAAATAAATAAGATTCTTATAATCTATCTAAACTTATACTAGGTATACTATCCTTAACAGATATACTCTTTATATCCTAAAAGCCTTAACTATTGCTAGTAGTTCTTTATTATAGATTTTATAGTTAAGTTCTACTATGGTAAGTTTTCGGGAGTAATATACAGTTAGTTGTTAACTACTAGTCTTGCCCTTCTAGCTAAGTACTACGCTAATTACATAATCCGATAAATCCGTTTCTACGAGGATATTTTCCTTTAAGTTAAATAACCTTAATACTAGCTTAGCAGCGAACGCCTTCTTTAGTCCCTAAAAAGCGTGCTTAGCCTACTATATCTATTTAAACTAAACCTCTTTCTTTATAAGTGTTATAAGTAGCGCTATAATACCACTATATCCTTTAATAAATCGTTAGTAGAAATTCGCGAATCCTAGAAAGGATTACAATTCCTTAACCGATATTAGCGATTTCTACTCTATTACTACTTATACTTTCCCCGGGTCCATCTCTACTCTATCTAGGGTTATTACGAACCCTAGAAAGATAACCTTATTAACGAAGAAGTAATATTTCTCTAGTTTAAGCGCTATACTTGCTATCTTTAATACCTAAAGTATAGCTTGCATGCTTTTCTAGTATTTCTCCTTATTCTCTAAGAAGATAAGAATATTGTTAAGATATATAATGCAGTCCATATTTAACTATTCCCTAAGGATATTCTATATCTATCTCTAAAATGTTATAAGTGCATTATATAGACCGAATAGCATAACTAGGTACTTATATAATCCGTACTAAGTCCTAAACGCTATCTTCTATTCGTCTCCTTCTCTAATCCTAATATAGGGATACGCATCCTAGATATCTAACTATATAAAGATCTTAGCTCCCTATAACCTATCGCGCATCTCCTCTAGCAATAGTATTAGATACTTATCTTTTATCGTTATATTATTAAGTCGTCGGTAATCTATATAAAGTCTCTTTAGTAATCCGTCTTTCTTTAGTATAAATAGTACTAGGCTTGCTGCCTAAGACTTAGATTCTCTAATTTATCCTTTTGCTAAACTAGTATTAATATACTCCTTAAGCGTCCTTAAGTCTTCCTTAGAAGTATTATAAATTCCTCTAAATAGCGGCGTACTGCCTGATTCTAGTTCTATAGCATAGTCCCACTTAGCATATAGTAGTAAAGCATCAAGCTTTATTTTCTTCCTAAACATATCTATAAACTTATTATATGCTAATAGTAGCTTTCTCTTTATTAGTAGACCCTTTATCTATTAATAGTGTCCTAACTCCACGGAAGTAGCTAATACTTCTCTTAGGTTCTTCCGCGTTGCAGCGGGTATATTATCTTTATAGTTATAGCCATCGAATATTATCTCTTTAACTCTTTAATCTATACTTAAGTTATATTATTTAAGCTATCCTAATCCTAGGATAAGTGGGTGCGATCTAATAGGCGCTAAGTCGAACTTAATCCTCTTAATATAATAGTCTCTTACTCGCATTTCTACTTCCTCTATCTTGCAAGCGATAATTCTATTATAATTAATATTCTTACTATTAACTATTACTAGTTAATAGGGTACTTCCTTTAACTCGGTCTTAAGTCTAAGTAAGTCTACTCTTCGCTCCGCGATAAAGTTCCTACTAGCTCCTAAATCTACTATAGCACGGATATTCTATCTATTAATCTAAACTATTATAGTTAAGTGCTATAGTCTTAAGCTTGCCTAGGTTATATATAGTTCTTCTAACTATAAATCCTAGTATCTTTAACTTAAAATAACATTTATCTAGCCCTAAGTTCTTTTACTAGTCCTAATAACCCGATATAGTTACCCCTTAACTAAATCGATGCTAAACTCTACTAAGTATTATTCCTAATATAGCTAATAGGTATAATCGCAATTCTTCTACTATCGATACGTCTTCGTTTCTCGTTGCAATTCCCAGATCTTGCTAATCTTAGGCGCTTTAGTCTCTAGCAATACTATAAGCGTTTCTTCGCGGATAATATAGAGTTTCGCGCTATCTTAATCTACTTATTATAGTCTAATGCGCCGATTATCCTAATATATAACCTTATAGTATTCCTTATGCTAAGGACCTTAACTTGCTATTTGCTTGTTATATATCGCTCTAGTTGCCTTATTTATCTATTATCGGTTTTAAATCAAGTATATTTTTCCTTCCCAAAGTTCTTACTAAACTATATGCTAAATCTCGCTAATCTAAAATAGTAGTTTAATTATAGGTAAGTTCTCGATTTGCTAATCCATCGAACCTTTATCTAATATATTACTAGAGACTAGAAACTCCCTATCTATCTCTAACTCGTCTTCTTTCTACTCGTCTTAGATTGCTTCGTTAACTTTAAGAATAGATCTAGCTACGCCTTTAGCGACTAATCTATTAGTATTATTAATTCGATTTATAACTTATTCTATTTATTCTAGTCCTAGGGCTTTGCTTATTAATTCCTTAACTGCCTTAAGTCCTTCCTTAAAAGCCTAATTATAAAGTAGTAAGAAATAATATTCTATAGCTAGCAATTGCGCTAATATAGCTCTTTAGCTATACTATATCTAATACTCTAATTATCGCTTTCTTATAAGTTCCCGTTCTAGGGTTTAGTCTATTGCTTATCTAAGACCTTTATCTTCGAACCTTATATATCGCTCTTAATCGGGGCTTATAACTTCCTCGATTTTCAAGCTATAGCGGGTAAATGTAGAATATAACTCCCTGCGTTCTATAGCGTTAACCTGTTTTTTCCCTTAATAACATCCCTTAGCGTTTAGCCTCTTATCTCAGTGGCTGCTAGCTATATGCCCGGGCAGTCTGCACTCGAAATAAAGCTTCTCTCGCCATCGCTTATCTATAACCTCCTTAGATAGTTTCTTTCGTTATTATTAAGTTATAGTATCTAACTCTATAAGTTAAGGCTAGTAACTTTTCTAATTAGAATGTTTATTATATCTTATCTTCCCTAGTTATCCTATATATTGCTTATGCTTCTCGAGTCTTCTTTTATAAAACTAGTTATCTAAGCAAATAGCAATGTCTATAAGTTCCTGAAAGTCGTCGGGCTTGCGCTTATATCGGGCTAGCTCGTCCTTAATCTCGTCCTTAAGACCTTAGTAGAACTAACTTATAAATGCATTATTATCCTAGTTTACTCTTCTTATATACTATTAGAACTCTATAGAATATGCAGATACCGCGCCTATCTAGCGAAGACCCCGCATCCTTCTCTCTACAACTTTCTCCTTATCCACGCCTCCAAATACCTTAATAATCTTTTGCTTAAACGCATTAAAGCTCTAAAAGATTTCCTTAGTAAACTCGTCCCACTTATTAGTCTTTCCTTTATATAGAAAGTAATCGTTCTAAGCCTTCTCGACCTAGTTAAAGGCTACCCCTTTAAGATATATAGTATACTATAACACTTCCTCTAGTTCCGCCTTAAACTTATCTTTATTAAACTCGATATATACTATGCACTATATTAAGTATAATCGAAGCTAACTATATATTCCGTTATAAGTATCTAGTTTATAGACCTTAGGCCCCTAGCCTAGGATTATCTGCTAAGGTGTTAAGTTCTTTTAACCAAGACCGAGTTAAGATATAGTAATTATGCTTATAAGTAGTACTTAAAGGTATTAGTGCTTAAAGTGTAACGAATCGACTTTATAAGGTTAGTTAGTATAAGTAGTGGATATAAGTAATTATATATAAGAGAGAGTAGCTTTATTGCTTATCGAAGGCTACCGATTATAAGTTAAGATAATCAATTTAAGTTAAGCACGAAGCTCTTATCTAAGTAAGGAAACTATCTAGCTTATATAGAACCCTCCTGCTCTAGACTTAGCAGGACCTTAGCGGTCCTCCGAGGTCCTAGACTTAGATAGACCTTAGCGGTCCTCCAAGGTCCTCTTATAATAAGTCAACAAGCGATCCGCGTGGTTGCCTATCCTTGTCACGTGACTTCTCCCAAGTCACCCTAAGAGTTCTCTGCCTTACCCGTTGGTAAGTAAGCCTCAGGCTCCTAGTTGACACGTGCAATTTGTTACTTCGTAACAGCTGCCTTATCCTAGAACTCTAATAATAGCTCTTGCCCTTTTAGTATAGCTTTAATATTATTCTCGACTATTTAAATGCTTCGTTTAGCTACTCTATTTTAACTAGATATAGCTATAGTTGTGAATTATGCTTATATACTATCTTTATCTTGCTATTAAAGTAGCACCTTCTATAGCTCTAGCGCATTGTTAGTTCTAGCGGCCTTAACTTTCTTGCTAGTCTAGAGCTCCTCTTTTTTCTTCTACCTTTATAAGGCTAGAATTGCCTTGTCTTTTGTTGCTAGTAGGATTAACTATATATATCTCGTAGCGTTGTTAACTATCCTTAGTAGTTCCTTATTCCCTTTAATTAATCTCGGGAATAGACTTGCTAAGTCTAGGCTTACTAGTTCTAGCTTCTCTTGCTTTAGTTTTAATAGTTGCTTATTCGTTAGGTTCCTTATTTTGGCTAGCTTGCACGTCTTATATACTCTGCGGTATAGCAGTGGGATCTTAATAGCCTCCTTGAGTATTATAACCTTATGCATATTCTTAAGCATATCTAGTCTACTATATATAAACCTCTTATGCATTAAGCGGTATTATCGTCTTTGCTCTTTACTAGTAGCTATTTCTAGTTCTAAATCGTTAGGGTTTATCTCTATACTACTATTAATGCCTTGTATAGCTAGGTAATAGTATTGGCAGTTAGACTAGTTCTAGTCGAATTTATCTTAGTATAGGCTTTCTAGGCTAGTTTCTAGACTAGTTTTGCCTAGGCCTTTATACTTAGTTTTAGTTAAGTCTTTTTTATATACAGAATAACTTCTCTTTAATAAGTCGTTTCTAATAAGACTAGTTTTAAGGTTAAGTTATTTTGGCATAGCAATATACTAAAACTTTCTTATTAGTTATAGACTAGTTTTAGTTAGGCCGTCGAGACTACTTTTAATAGGGTTATCTAGACCGGTTTTAGTAAGGCTATTTCTAAGACTGCTTTAAGTAAAGTTGTTTCTAAGACCGTTTTAAGTAAGGCTATCGGGACTAGTTTTAGTAAGGCTATTAGGACTGCTTTTAGTAAGGCCATTTTTAAGACCGTTTTAGGTAAAGCTACTTCTTAGACTATCTTTACTAAGTTTAGTAAGCCCGGTTTTAGGACCGGTTTCTAGACTAGTTTTTATAGTAACTATAAGGCTAGTTTCACTTTTCTTTCCTAGTATACGGTTCTTATACCTCCTAGATATATGCTTTATAATATATAATCTATAGGACTACTTTGCTATTATTACGTTTTTATTTCCTTATATAATCTAAATAGTCTTTTTATTAAAAGCGCCTTTAAGGCCGCCTTTGCAAAGTTTCTTAGCTAAGACTAAGTTTATACCTAAATCGGGAATATAAAATATATTTTCTAAGTAATATAAGCTTCTATCTACCCTAGTAACTAACGCTATTCCTTTCTAACAAGAATATAGCATTCTTTCCCTTACTTATATAAGTACCTTGCTTATCTTTCTTAAGTCCTTAAATAAGTGGAGTTAATTAGTTATAAGTAAACTAGCTTTAGTATTAAAAGCCTAGATATGCGGGGTGCTTTTACTAATTAACTCCTTAGATAGCATAACCTTTTTAAGTATCTTATTATTATCCTTTTACTTAAAGGAGTCGGAATTAGTGCTTTCTATATTACTATTAGTATTATTAGAATTAAAAATAGCTATATATCTATATTTCTTCTTAAAGGACTTCTTAGCTAAGCAAGATTTGCGTTTAGTATTCTTCTTGCTTATCTTATTTGCTTTATAATATAGCTTGCTCTTAGCCTTTTCTTTATCTTTAAGGCATAGTCCGTAGGTATACTTATTACTAGCTTGCAAGTACTTGCAGTCTACTAACTAATGCTTCTTAGATCTATAATAGTAGCACTTGCTTTATCTTTTGCTAATGCTTATATCTAATATATTACTTTATCTCTTAAATAACTAGTTTAAGTAGCGGTAAGCTGCCTTATATTATTTCTAGGCTAAATATGCTTGCTCTTTACTAGTTCTAACTTCCTTTAATTAAGACTCCTTCTCTTCTAGAATCTTAATCTTCTCTTTTATAAAGAGGCTTTATTAAGTAAGGAAACTATTAATAACTATTATATATTAACCTTGCTTTTAGAAAGCTAAAGTTAATATAAGAAGTAAGGCTTAGTCTAAGTATACTAGCTTTATAGCGCTATCTATAGCAGTTAACTTATATTAATATTCCTTTAGCTTAGTTTATAAGCTATTAATGCTAATATCCTTATCGAATAAGAAGTTTTAAAGGCTTATTATATATTAATTAGTAATAGATATGCTAGTCTTCTTATACTTAAGCTTAAGTTAAGTCTAAACTGCCTCTATAGTTTTATACTCGTTAATTAGTATAGCGTTATCCTCCCCTAGTCCCTCTAGTATTATCTCTAAGGCCTTTATATCTACTAAGTCCTATTCCTTTGCTTTATCTATATTCTATAATCCGCTTATATGCTAGTACTTACTAGTAAGAGTATTAATTTCGTTATTATTAGATTTATCTCTAGTAGTAGTAATAAGTATAGTAATAAGAGTGCCCTTAGTTCTTATAGTACTAGTACCCTTAAAGTCTCCCTTTTATTAAATCTAAGCATACTTAATTTTATTATTCTTAACTATAAAGAATACTCCTTTTCCCTTAATCTTAACCTTCGCGCGGCGGAACTAATCTTTATAGTTATCGCGAGTTAAAGTTAAAAGATATTTGCTATTCTTCTTTATCTTATCTATTAACGTTTAGTATTCTAGTTAGCAAATTTATATTAAGTAAAGATAAGTTATTTATTAATCTATAGAGATATTCCCTTGCTATTAGAACTCTCCCCGGCTTATATATATTATTTATAAGGGCACTTTTAGCTCCTCTTATTATTATATTTATCTATAAGGGCTCTTTA
>JAPZPB010000978.1:0-10637 GCA_037952635.1 Bryoglossum gracile | reverse complement strand
ACTATTGGCACTAGCAATAAATTGAAAAATGCTTGACAGAAATTTTTTTGCAGATAACGTTAAACTTGATATTCTTAATATAATAGTCTCTTACTTGCATCTCTACTTCTTCTATTTCGCAAGTAATAATATTATCGTAGTTAATATTCTTTCTATTAACTATTACTAGTTAATAAGGATTCCCCTTTAACTTGGTCTTAAGTCCTAGTAGGGTTACTCTTTTCTCTAAGATAAAGTTCCCGCTAGCTCCTAAATCTATTATAGCACGGATATTCCATCTATTAATTTAAACTATTATAGTTAGATGCTATAGTCTAAAGCTTGCCTAAGTTATATATAGTTCCCTTGACTATAAATCCTAGTATCTTTAACTTAAAATAATATTTATTTAGCTTTAAGTTCCCTTGCTAGTCTTAATAATTTAATAAAGTTAACCCTTAACTAAATTAATGCTAAACTCTATTAGGTATTATTCTTAATATAGCTAGTAAGCGTAATTATAATTCTCTTATAATTAATATATCTCCGTTTCTTTTTATAATTCCTAAGTCTCGCCGACTTTAAGTGCCTTAGTATCTAGTAGTTTTATAGGCATTTCTTCGCGGATAATATAGAGTTTCGCGCTATCTTAATCTACTTATTATAGCTTAATACGCCGAATATCCCGATATATAACCTTATAATATTCCCTATGCTAAGGACTATACCCGGCTGCCTTTTCGTTATATATTGCTCTCGTTACTTTATTTATCTATTATCGGTTTTAAATTAAGTATATTCTTCTTTCCCGAAATTCTTGCTAAATTATATACTAAATCTTGCTAATTTAAAATAATAGTTTTAATGCTAATAAGTTCTCGATTTACTAATCTAATAAATTTCCTTTTAATATATCTTATAGAAACTCTTATTCTATTTCTAACTCGTCTTCCTTTTACTTATCTTAAATTGCTTTATTAATTATAAGAATAGATTTGGTTATACTCTTAGCAATTGCTTTATTAGTATTATTAATCCGATTTATAACCTATTCTGCTTGCTTTAGTCCTAGGGCTTTGCTTATTAATTCTTTAACTACTTTAAGTCCTTCCTTAAAAACTTATTTATAAAGTAGTAAGAAATAACTTTCTTTAGCTAATAGTCGTTCTAGTATAGCCCTCTAGCTATATTATATCTAATACTTAACTTGTTGCTATTATATAGGATTTTGTCCTAGGGTTTAGTTTATTGCTTATTTAAGACTATTATCTTTATTCCTTATATATTGCTCTTAATCGGGGTTTATAACTTCCTTAATATCTTTTAAGCTATAGCGGGTAAATATAGAATATAGCGCTTTGCATTCTATAGCATTAACTTATCTCTTACCTTAATAATATCCCTTAGCGTTTAGTTTCTTATCTTAGTGGCTACTAGCTATATGCCTAGGCAGTCTATACTTAAAATAGAGTTTTTCTCGCCGTTGCTTATTTATAATTTCCTTAGATAGTTTTTTTTATTAATATTAAGCAGTAGCATCTAACTTTATAAGTTAAGGCTAATAGCTTTTCTAATTAGAGTATTTGCTACGCCCTATTCTCCCTAGTTATCTTAAGTATTGCTTACGTTTCTTAAGTTATCTTTTATAAAACTAATTATCTAAGTGGATAGCGATTTTTATAAGTTCCTAAAGGTTATCGGGCTTGCGTTTATAATAGGCTAATTTATCCTTAATCTTGTTTTTAAAACCTTAGTAAAACTAACTTATAAACGCGTTATTATCCTAGTTTATCCTTTCTATATATTATTAGAATTTTGCAAAATATGCAGATATTGCGCCTATCTAGTAAAGACCCTAAATCTTTCTTTTTATAACTTTCTCTTTATCTATGCCTCTAAATACCTTAGTAATCTTCTTCTTAAATGCGTTAAGACTCCCAAAGATCTCCTTAGTGGACTTATCCTATTTGCTAATCTTTTCTTTATATAGGAGATAATTGTCTTAGGCCTTCTCGACTTAGTCAAACGCTGCCCCTTTAAGATATATAATATAGTATAATACTTCTTTTAACTTAGCCCTAAACTTATCTTTATTAAACTTAATATATATTATACACTATATTAGGTATAGTCGAAGCTAGCTATATATTCTATCGTAGGTATCTAGTTCCTAAACCTTAAGTCCGCGGCCTAGATTTATATAAGATAACTAAGGGGTATATACTAGGTTCTTTTAACTAAAACCGAGTTAAGATATAGTAACTTAACTTATAAGCAATACCTAAAAGGTTTTAGTGCTTAAAGTATAATAAATCGACTTCGTTAGGTTAGTTTAAGATAAGTAGTAAGTATAAGTAGTTATATATAAAGAAAGTAGCTTTAGCTATTATCAAATGCTACTAATTATAGGTTAAGATAATTAATTTAAGTTAAGCACAAAGCTTTTATCTAAGTAAGGAAACTATCTAGCTTATATAAAACCTTCTTGCTCTAGACCTAGCTAGACCTTAGTAGTCCTCTAAGGTCCTAGACCTAGATAGACCTTAGCGGTCCTCTAAGGTCCTCCTATAATTAGCTAACAAGCGATCCCGCGTGGTTGCCTATCCTTGTCACGTGACTTCTCCCAAGTCACTACTAAGAGTTCTCTGCCTTACCCGCTGGTAAGTGAGCCTTAGGCTCTTAGCTGACACGTGCAATTGTTACTTCGTAACATAACCCTCTTTTTAACAATTCCTAGATCGCCGCGGGTCCTTTCTTATAGGCCTCTTTATAGAGTGTTTCGAAGTAACACTCGGTTAAGGGTAGACTTATTAATACTGCCCTCTAGCTATACTGCTATTAATACTCCTTTTGTTAGTCTCTAGTAAGATTCCTTTCTAAAGCCTAATTTATTGCTTATCTAAAGCTTTCGTCTTTATACCTTATACTAATCCTATTATTAAGGCTTATAATTTCCTTAATACTTTAGTTATAATAGGTAAACGTAGAATATAACTCGTTGCATTTATAGCATTAACTAACTTCTTCCTTTAAAAACGTTCCTTATTGCTACTATTCTAGGTTCGATAAGAACTAGCTATATATCCTAGTAGTCCGCATTCGAAATATAACTTTTCTCGTTGTTGCTTATCTATAACTTCCTTAAATAGTTTCTTTTTGCTATAAGATATAATATCTAGTTTTATAAGTTAAGGCTAATAACTTTTCTAAACTTAATAATTATTTCGTTTTAGTTCTCCTCGCGCTTTTAAATACTATCTACGCTTCTCGAGCTTTCTTTTATAAAACTAATTATCTAAGCAGATAGCTATTTCTATAAGTTCCGAAAAGTTATTAGGCTTGCGTTCTCGTCTTATAAGTTCGTTCTTAATCTCGTCTTTAAAACTCTAATAAAACTAATGCATTAACGCGTTCTCGCCCTAGTTAATCCTTCCGCTAAACTATTAGAACTCCGTAGAATATATAGAGGCTGCGCTAACCTCTCTAACCTTAAGTGCTTATAATAATTCTATATAAGATAACTAAAGGGTAAGTATTAAGTTCTTTTATCCTTAACCGAGTTAGGATATAGTTAACTTCTATATAAGCGGTTACTTTAAAGGGTAGTGCTTAAAGTATAACGAATCGACTTTGCTAAAGGTTATTTAGTAAGGCAAAAACTGCATACTAAGTCATGGTAAAAGAGAGAGGCTTAGTCTTATCGAAGGCTATCGATTATAAGTTAAAGTATTAAGAATAGCAGCCTAGTAAGGGTATAATCCTCTAGACTATATACTCACGGTTACAATATAGCTATAGGGTAGAATATACTAATATTGAATCGACTAACTAGCTAAGAAGAAGGTTAAGGCTTAAGCCTTCTTTTATATAAGCGAAAGTAGCCTCGCTTATAAACTAGTCTACTTCCATTTAGACTAACCGGACTAGACCGAAATTCAAGACCAGACTAGACTAGACTGGTTTTTGGTCCGCAAAATTATAAAATAGTTCGCAAAAAATTATTTCGGTTTATAAAAAGAGGTTTAGTCTAGTCTAGTTTAGTTTAGTCTAGTTTTCGGTTTGCATTTCTATAAAATAGTTTGCAAAAAGAGGTTTAGTCTAGTCTAGTTTAGTTCGGTCTAGTTTTTAGTCTGCATTTTTATAAAATAGTTTATAAAAAGAGGTTTAGTCTAGTCTAGTTTAGTTCGGTCTAGTTTTCGGTTTGCATTTCTATAAAATAGTTTGCAAAAAGAGGTTTAGTTTAGTCTAGTTTTAGTTTAGTCTAGTTTTAGTTTAAGCTAGCCTAATATATTTAGTCTTTTTTAATAGATTTAAAAGATTTTAATTATTAATATTAAAAGAGTAATAGTTAATAATAATAGTGTTAGAGAAAAGGGGTTCAGGGACCTAGTCTAATTGGTTAAGGTATAGTCCGGGCTGAAGCTAGTAAAAGTAGACCGGTTTGTAAGCAAGGCTACTTTCGTCTATATAAAACAAGGCTTAAGCTTTAACCTCCTTTCTTAGTTAGTTAGTTAAGTTAATAGAAGTATATTTAACCTTGTAGCTATATTGTTACTATAAATATATAATCTAGAGGTTTATACCCTTACTAGGTCTCTATTTTTAATAGGTTATAAGCTTAGTATAGCACTAGGACCGAAACTACGACCTATACTTACTTTAACGAAAGCAAGGCGTTTAGGGATATCTAGCGATAAGCAAGATAGCTAAGAGGCAAAAGCAAGAAGCCGAATATATAATACCTTAACGAAAGCAAGGCGTTTAAAAAGACGACTAACAAAGCAAGCGAGAGTCTTCGAATCAAGATAGGGAGCTAAGTAAGAGTGCTTCTAAAAACTAAGCAAGCAAGAGAGACTATAAGTCTTAGAGGAGCTAAGCAAGAGTGCCTTTAAATAATAAGCAAGAAGGGTATCTGCGAAGAACCTAAATAACTATAATAAAGCTAGGGAACGTTCTAAAAGAAAGGGGACTTCTTTATAGATTAATAATAAACTGTTCTTATTTAAATACAAATCTGCTAACTAGAATACCAAGCGTTGATAGATACGATAAGGAAGGATAATAAGTACTTCCCGACTATTGCTTGCAATAACTATAAAGACTAGTTCCGCTATATAAAGGTTAAGATTAAGGGAAAGGGGGTATTCTTTATAGTAAAGAGTAGTAGAATCGAGTATGCTTAGATCCGCTATAAAGGGGGAACTAGAGATACTTCTACTATTAAAGAAAAGATTATAGATATACTTACCTTAGTAAAGGCTAATATCGATAGCTTAAGAAGCAAGTTTAAACGCTTTAGCGAATTATAGAATATCGAGAAAGCAAAGGAGTAAAACTAAGTAGATGCAAAGGCCTTAAAGACTATACTAGAAGGACTTAGAGAGGATAATATAGTATTAATCGATAAGTATAAGACCGCAAAAGCTATATAGACTTAACTTAAACTTAAATATAAGAAGATAAGCATAACTACTATTAACTAATATATAATAAGCCTCTAGAACTTTGTATTTAACAAGGATATAGGGATTGATAGCTTATAGACTAAGCTAAAGGAGTATCGCTATAAGGTTATTATAGCTAATAGCGCTATAAAGCTAGTATACCTAGATAAAGCCTTATTTCTTATATTAACTCTAGCTCTCTAAAAGCAAAGTTAATATATTATAATTATCGATAGATTCTTTACTTAGCAAAGCCTTTCTATAAACGAGAAGATTAAGATCTTAAGAGAAAAGAAAGCTTAGCTAAGGGAAGTTAGAGAAAGTAAGAGTAAGCAAGCGAACGCTACTTAAAGATAGCATAAAATAGTCTACCGCTATCTAAACTACTATTTAAGGAGAGATAGCAACGCATTAGATATAAGCATAACGGATATACTATTTAAGTGCTTTTGCTATAGATCTATAAAGCATTATATAGCAGACTGCGAGTATTAAGAAGCTAGCAAAGAATACTCTTATAACTTATGCTTTAAGGATAAATAGAAAGCTAGAGAACCTTAAGATAAGCAATGCTAAAAGGCGGCAAAGGATACAAGTAAGAAGAAGGTAAAGAATACTAATTACTAAGCTTGTCTAGCTAAGAAGTCCTTTAAGAAGAAGCATAGAAATATAGTAGCATATAACTCTAATATAATAAGTAGCAGTAATACTAAGGGCATCGAATTTGACTCTTATAAAGAGGATAACGATAAAGAGCTAGAGAAGGTTATGCTATCTAAAGAGTCGATCCGTAAGTATACCCTATATACTTAGGCACTTAATATAGGAGCTAGTTTACTTATAACTAACTAACTTTACTTGTTTAAAGACTTGAAAAAGATAAGCAAGATACTTATATAAGTAGGGGGAGGAATGCTATACTCTTGTAAGAGAGGTATAGCGTTAGTTAGCGCGGTGGATAGGAGCTCGTATTACTTGGAAAATATACTCTATATTCCTAAACTAGGTATAAACTTAGTCTTAGCTAAGAAATTATATAAAGGTGGCTTTAAAGGAGCCTTTAATAAAGAGACTATTTGGATTATATAAGGAAATAGAACTATTATAACTATAGAATAGTCCTATAGATTATATATTATAAAATATATCTTTAAGAAGTATAAGAACTATATGCTTAGAAAGAAGGGCGAAACTAGCCTTATAGTTACTGCAGGAATAAGCTTTAAAGACTAATTTCGATATACTAAAACTAGCCTAAGCAAAACTAGCCTAGAGGATATCCTAGAAAACGACTTTACCTAAAGAAGCCTAAAGAGTAACCTAACTAAAACTAGTCCCGATAGCCTTACTAAAACCGGTCCCGATAGCTTTACCAAAATCGGTCCCGATAACCCTACTAAAAGTAGTCTCGACGGCTTAACTAAAACTAGTCTAAGATTAATAAGAAGGTTTTGGTATATAGCTATGCTAAAACAACTTAACCTTAAAACTAGCCCTATTAAAAGCGACCCGTTAAAGAAAGGTTATTCTGCACGTAAGAAGGACTTAACTAAAACTAAGCACGAAGGCCTAGGCAAAACTAGTCCCGAAACTAGCCTAGAAAGCTTATGCTAGGATAAATCTAACTAAAACTAGTCTAATCGCTAATACTATTACTTAGCTATATAGGATATTAATAGTGGTATAGAGATAGACCCTAACAATTTAGAACTAGAAGCAGCTACTAGCAAAGAGTAGAGACGATAATACTGCTTAATGCATAGGAGGTTTATATATAGTAGACTAGATATGCTTAGGAATATATATAAGGTTATAATACTTAAGGAGGCTATTAAGATCCTACTGCCGCACTACAAAGTATATAAGATATGCAAGCTAGCTAAAATAAGGAACCTAACGAATAAGCAACTATTAGAATTAAAGCAAGAGAAGCTAGAACTAGTAAGCCTAGACTTAGCAAGTCTATTCCCGAGATTAATTAAAGGGAATAGGGAATTACTAAGGATAGTCGATAACGCTACGAGATGTATATAGTTAATCTTACTAGCAACGAAAGACGAGGCAATTCTAGCCTTATAAAGGTAGAAGAAAAAAGAGGAGCTTTAAACTAGCAAGAAGGTTAAGGCCGCTAGAACCGATAATGCGCTAGAGCTATAGAAGGTGCTGCTTTAATAATAAGATAAAGATAGTATATAAGCATAGTTTATAACTATAGCTATATCTAGTTAAAATAGAGTAGCTAAACGAAGCATTTAAATAGTTGAAAATAATATTAAAGCTATGCTAAAAGGGCAGAAGCTACTATTAGAGTTTTAGGATAAGGCAGCTAAGGCAGAAGCTTATCTAAGAAATCTTTAACTAAAAGGCCTAGTAATAGATAGTAAGATTATATTACTAGAAGAAGCTTATACTAGCAAGAGACTATTAATTAAGAATATATAGGTATAGAGAAGCAAGGCATATAGATACGTTAACCCTAAGACGCTATAAAAGGACGATCGCTATAATAAGCTTGTCTTAAGAGGCCGAGAAAGGATATTTATAGGTTACTTAGAGGATATAGACAAATACTTAAAGATATATGCGCTAGACCTTAGACGTATAATCTTAAGTAATAAGGTAGAAGTAAATAAGTCTATATTAAGAGAAACTATAAATCTACGCTTAAAAGGACTTTAAGGACTAAATGGAACGCTAATCGATTTAAGAGATCGCGCCGCTAAAGGAAGACCCTGCAAGGATAAAGATATTTAGCTAATATAACTAACACCCGAGGTATATAGTAGTTAATTAGTTATTATCGAGATTCTAGTAACTATATAACTAGTGGATATTCTAATATATAATAAAGATAGCAATAGGAATATCTATAAAGTTAACTTAACTAGAACTAAGATAGTAGATAAGATTATAACCTTAGACCTAGAGCCTACTATTCTACTTAAGTTAAACCTAGGCAATAGTAAGCTAGAGGCAATAGTTAGACCTATGCTAGCTAAAGAAGCTATTACTAATAGCAAGGGAGACGATAAGCAAGAGCTATAGGCAGACTTAAACCCGCAAGAGCTATAGCTGCAGGAACTGATAGTTTTAGACCTAATAAATAAAGCAAGAGATAACTGCTATTATTTTTAAAATTAACTTAAGAAAAAGAGAGATTCGGACAACGAAGGAGAGCGCGTTGCTAAGACTATCTAAGCTATAATTGCAATAATACTTATAAATAAGATATAAGGGGAGTATATATTTATAGCGTTAAAAGTCTTATAAGAGAGCTTATATATTAATAAGAAACTATTACGGGTTAAGATTAAGAAATGTTTCTTAGCTATCTTAGGCAAAGAAGAGCATCTAGACGATAAGGCTATAGCTATAAAGGTAGTTAAAGGCATTACTATTCCACGAACTTATAAAGAGGCAGTAAACGATTATAAGTTTACTGCTAAGTAGAAGGAAGCTATTAACAAGGAATTAAGAATGCTAATAGCTAATAGGATATAGGAAGAGTTTATCTTACTAGATAAAGCTAATCTTATATTAACAAAGTAAGTATTTAATATTAAGATAACTAATATTAAAGAAATCGATTAATTTAAGGCAAGATTAGTAGCTAAAGGGTTTAGCTAATAATATAGTATCGACTATACTAAAACCTTTGCTTTAACTATATAGATAGATACCCTACGAATATTCCTAGCTATAATTATAAAGAAGGATCTTAAATGCTATTAATATAATATTAAGAACGCTTTTATAAAGTCTAAATTATAAGAAGATATCTTCTTAGCACCGCTATAAGGCTACGCCGCAAAGAAAGGGTATATTCTTAAGGCTTTATATAGTCTCTATAAACTAAAATAGGCAAGAAGAAACTAGGTAATGCTATTAAGGAACTTTTTAATTAAGATTAGGTTTTAGCAAAGCCTAGGAGACCTATGCTTATATATCTATAAGAAAAGACGTATATAGCTTCTCGTATATATTAATAATATACTAGCCGCTACTAAGAGCACTAGGCAGCTTAATTAGTTTTATAAGAGTTTATTAGAAAGATTTACGACTAAGAATCTAAGGGAGATTAGCAAGATTCTTAGTATACGAATCACTAGAGACTAAGCAAACCGGATAATCTATATAGACTAGGAGCTATACTTAAAGAACGTTTATAACTTAATAAGAATTATAATAGCTAAGTATAGAAAGCGGACTATCCTCGCCTTAAACCTCGAGAGCTTATTAGCTGCTAAAGAAGACGAGGTTCCTATTAACGCAAAGCAGTATGCGAAGGGAATTAGCTAGCTTATATATGCGATAATTCTTATAAGACCTAATATAGCTTTTACTCTCGGACAACTATTATAATATATAAAAAGCCTAGTTAAACGCTATAGACACGCCTTAAAGTAGCTTTTGCAATATATTAGATTAATATTATAATAGAAGCTACGTTTAGGTCTAGGGGAAGCTTATTCGAGCTATATAGGCGTTTATACTAATGCTAATTAGGCAAGTGATAAGATGGACTAGAAGAGCATCTTAGGGGGCGTAAGCATATTCTATAGCGGACTAGTAGCATAGGTATTAAGGAAGCAAAAGTCTATATTAACTTTAAGCGCGGAATTCGAATATATCTCTTAAGCAATATTTATAAAGCTAAGATAATAAGCTGCGCAAATCTAGAAAGACCTAGGAGCCCCTTACTATATAAATAATAATAGAGACCGCACTATTAAGATATACGGAGACAATTAAGGGGCACTAGCACTAGTAAAGAACCCGCATTTATATAAGCAATCTAAGCATATTAATATTAGCTACTACTTTATTAGGGACCTAGCTAAGAAGAGGAAGCTAGAGATCTTGTATATTCTTACTAGCGATATAATTATAGACGGCATAACTAAGCTACTATAACGCGTTGCATATAAGCAATTCCAGAGACAATTAGGATTAGTCGATAAGGGTACTTTATAAGAGAAAATCAAGGGAAGGGCGTTTTTAGATATAGTACTATGTCTAAACTATTATAAGCTATAATTAGCTGCGGGCTAAGGATCTGCTATTCTAGAGGGCAAATCCCAATCTGCCCTTCGTTATATAACTAAGTAACCGACTAATTAAGATACGCCTTAAGGGGGAGTGTTAGAGAAAAGGGGTTCAAGGACTTAGTCTAATTAGTTAAGGTATAGTCCGGGCTAAAGCTAGTGAAAGTAG
>JAPZPB010000977.1:0-10650 GCA_037952635.1 Bryoglossum gracile | reverse complement strand
CTCCCACTCCCGCTCCCTCTCACACTACTCGACACCTCACTCACCGCCCCGCTAATCCCCGCCTCCCCGATACTCCTCGCTACATGCTCCTGCCACTCCAACACTCTTCTGGCCTCCTTCTCCGTACTCGCCGTCTCGATGCCCAGACTTGGCTGTCTGATACTCCTCCCCGCTGCTGCCATGCCGTGACCATGGGCATACGCTCCATGCTGAGGATACATATTTCCTCCCAATCCTATTCCCTGACCGAAACCCTGTTGCATCTGCTGAACCCGCGACCTTGACCCAAAAACAGCCTCCAGCATATTCCCATCAAAATCCCTCGTAACAGCCCTCACCACCTCTCTTTTCTTCACCAGTTCTTTCGCCCCTTCAGTGCCTATTAAGGAGGCGTCTGGCTCTCCTCCCCCAGCGTCGAAACTCTCCAGCGTGCTCAAACAACCCTTATTTAACACTCCAGCTTTGGCATGGAATTCTCGGACGGCGTTCGCACTCGGTGCCCTCAAGCAAATATGGCTCAATCTCACAGGAACATACGGCGCGTTAGCTTGACTGATCGAGAAGACGGCCTGATGCTTTCGTCCCGCAGGCGTACTCAGAATATACCCGTAATGCAAATACGCTGGACTCGGACTTGCGCTCAGAAAGCTAATTCCCAGGGGTTGGAGCAAACTCGTGTAGAAGGAGGAGGCAGAAGGGAGATGCGAGACCTGGAGGATGGGGGGAGGAGGGAGGGGCAGGGGCAGAGGGGGCATTACGTTGTTATGTATGTACCGAATGCCTGGGTTGGGGAAATATTGGGGGCAGGTCAGGGACAGTCAGCCTGGGCGTGACTGTGACTGAGTCGTGAGGTGAGGCGAGAGCTGGTAGCCGCCTGCACAGCACGGCACATGCACGCGAGCCTGACCAGCAAGCAGCCAGCTCTGTCCGGTTTTCCCCTCCACCTCAGCCTGGCCGGTGCTGAGACCTAAGCTCGTGGAAACAGGCGGTCGAAACGGCGGCGTGTCCACTTCCGCGGGGTAGATGGAAACCAGTAAAGCAGAGTCACAAAAACGATCTTCGAAGCTCCTTCGTTCCTCAGTCACTCGAAGGAAAACTCTTCTCGCCGGGTGCTGATCGTCTCACCAAAGCAAATAAGAGAGCGATAACTGAAAAACTCAACGCTCAAAGACATCAAAACTAAAAAGCAAAACGAGTAAAAGAGAAGGGCAGGGCAGCGTTGATGGGCTCATGTATTAATGCTGGAATGCTGGAATGCTGGAATGGTGGAGAGGAGGGAAGGGTGGGAGTTGCATGCGAGGTAGGGAGGTATTAGGTAGGTGGGTGCTGGCTGCAGCAGACACGGGATTCCATCACACGAGGCGAAAAGCGATTGCAGGGAGAGCGTGACCCCACGGCCAGTCGTTGTTTTGGCTGTTGTCCCATCTCAAGTCGCTCGCCACTGTGAAGATTGAGATGTCCACCGCACTCCCGCCTCCCTCCCTCTGACATATCTACCTACCCCCACCCCATGCCTCCCTTTCCCATCAAGATTCTTCTGCAATTAAAGGTAGGAAGGGTGGACAACACATTTTCTCATATCGATAGAGAAAGGGTTAGGTAGTGGGAGTGCCCGAAGTCAAGGCAGGCCGCGATGCAGCTCTCGTGAAGCCCTCAACGTGGCACCCGGAGAGATGCGCATTGCATCCAAGAGGCCAAGTGCGTTTGTGCCTGGCCATTCCCTCACCAACCCTTCCCCATCCAATCCCACCTCTTTACCAATAACCTACCTATGGCCTCAAGCATCCAACATTGTAGGCCAGTAATTATCAGGCTTCTCCAGTCTTCCATTCGGTCCCCGGTACTCAGTGGGTTGGTTCTCTGCAACCACTAAACTCTCGCATATGCAAACCGCCTCACCCACGATTGGGTTGTCACGACTGGTTGTGCTCACTCACTCTCCGTCACCGAATAGGGTAGGACCCTGCCATTCGAGATGCAAGTATGCTTGGACACAGCTAGAGAAATGTGAGATGTGAGGCTAGGGCAATTCTTCGCAGGAGGTCGCAGCAAATGAACGAGAGAAGGTATAGAGAGAATGGTGGGAACGAATGGACTTGAGTAGGTAGAGGGATGGTGGGAGGATGGGATGAATCGGTGCCGTCAGTTGCGATTCGGTAACGAGTAACGTATCTGGCATTCTGCGACTTGTAACGGTGCTGCTGGGCCGAGTGATCAAATCTCAAGCATGTAATATGTGCCGAAGCTGTGGGCTGTGTGTAAGTGAGATGAGAGTTAATATGACTGCATGAATTGAAATTGGGCGCTGCTGAAGCAAGGCGACCAGATTGGTCCTTGGTTGGTTGCGGTGGGCGAACCAAACCATATTAGATTGAGATTCTGTTCTCCAGAATCCAAAGACTCTGGATACATGAGGTGAGGCTAGCTAGCTATCTCGCACGCATAGCCACTTTGCGCTCGCCGCTAGAAACGCAAACTTGACAGACCGAGACCGATACCGCTCCACTGATCAAATCAACGCAGTCCCCTTAAACCATCAGCAAGTAACCTAGCTAAGATCCACCACGCATCATGATGCCATCCGTGAGTCAGGGGAATGGAGGTATTGCTGACGACCACTAAGTTGCCAGCGACCAACGAGAACAGAAAAGAGAGATAGCCCAAGTTGAGTTGGAGCTATGTAGACGGCTTTTATAAAAAAGCGTCTTGGATCTATGTTGAACGCCGCTTGTTTTGGTTGTAAAAACAGGGACAGGAAAACACAGACACCCAAGCCCGGCGACAAGAGGCCAGCAACAACGATGTTAGGATGGTTGCGCTGCCCAGTGTCCCGCTTTCACCTTAGATAGAAAATCGCCTCCCTTCACCTGGTTCCTCCAGTTCCTGCTGCGTAAGTCGTGTGTGGTTGTTGTATCTGTGGACGAGGGCCAAGCAGTGCGGTGGGGAGGATAACGATGGAATGGCTGACTAGATGATGTCCCATACGTCTTCGGCGGCGTGGCAGAATTTGCTGCACGCAACGCTAGCCGAGAGACTGTAGTTACTAATTGAGATCTTCTCGTCGACAAACTCGTCTGCGAAGTTATCCGAGCCCCTGGCCATGGCTCCCACGAAGACGCAGATGCTTTCCTTGTCATCCAAGGTCTCCACGTATTCCCTGACTCGCACAAGTGGAGAGTCAAAGGACAGGGTAATCTTGCGGCAATGTGGCGGGAGATGGTCGGAGATTGGGTTGGTGATTACTTTGAGTAGTTTCTCGTTCGAGTTGACGGAGCGGATGGAGAGCTTGTGTAGGAGTTGGACCATGAGGCCGGCGAATCGCTTGAAGGTACGTGGGATACGGACGGTCGGGCTGACTTCGATCAGGACACCTTTGGCGGTGTGGATGTAGATTTGTAGCTTTCCGGCCTTGTTGACGGGAGAATCGAGGAGGGTAAGGAGACACTGTAGCATATCAGCAGCCGTCGTGATGTTGAATCACAACTGTTCAAACCTGGTGCGTGATATCAGGTCTTGCGTCACTGATATCGCGATTCATCTTGCGCATAACCCCAATATGTTCGTCGCTGTTGAGCAGAGAGTATTTCTCATCGCGCGGTCCGCCTGGTCTGTTACCGCCATAGCTGGCCTTGTATGTTTCGAGACTCGCATTTGAAAGGACGACGATCAATCTCTTGGTGTCTTTATCGATGGAGGGGATCGGGATGTGCTGCTCTGCGACGAGTTGTGGGAGCACAGGAGGAGGGAGAGACTGGGTTCCTGCCATTGTGATGGAAATCAGCTGCTATGCGAGGAATTATGTTGAATAGTCCGGAGTCAAATGTTTTGTATGCGAAGAGTTTGCGGGTTCTGGCGTTGGCAGATGTGGGTTGATTGGAGTGGGTTGGAGGAAAGTGGTGGGTTGGCCATCATCTCGATCCTTTTGACCCGACGATTGAAAAACCAACACCTCTCGATGCACATAAGCGCAGTTGCAGAATATTTTGCTTACTTTGACGCTTCAGTGAGCGAGATTCAGGAGAAGACATTCGGTCACTAGATCCGGTAATAAGTGGCATATTTCGAGTGGTCTGTCGAATATGCGTGCGGTCTGGCTAGAATTAATAGAGAGAAGTGGGAAAAGTGTAAGGAGAGGCGGTAGAAAGACAGTGGGAACGGAATTGAGGTATTCGTATGGTCGCTGAGGATGCAGAGAGAGAGATTTAAAGAGAGGTAGAGCCGGATTATATAGGTGAGATGAGTAAGAACTGTGTGTGGGAAACTCTGGAGAACTGAGGAAGAGGGTTTGCTGTTCGGCGAGTTTCAAAGGTCCGTAAACATGGAAAATATAGTGCCAAGCAATTTCAGTGCGTAATTCGCCGATTTTCCGACTGTGCTCACCTTAAAGTATATATATATATATATTCCTTCCCGTAGAGAAATACACTGAATAATAAAGGATTTAAACGATATTAAATAAGGAATTGAGACTTTCCTTTATACTAAGTATAATTATTATTTATTGAATTAAATTTATTTTTACTATAATTTATTTATATAATTTATTTAAAGATTTAATTGTTTTTTATAATATTAATAATTAATTTAGAGAAAATAAAAGCCTTTTAAGAATTAAAGTATAATAATTAATAAGCAAAGGCGTCCTAAAAATACTTCAACTTTTTAAAGTATAAAAGAAAAATATTGTCTTACTAGTCGAGTTAGCTGCAATCTTGTTACTTATTACAAGATAAAGATATAATATACAGTAGATTTTCTAACCGCCATGGACATAGGCTTTTGTAAAAAGTATAATGTGGGATCTACAATAAATAGAGTTTTGCATAAACACTATTCCGGCACATTTACATCCCGGGCAATATACTTACTTCTAGAGAGAAGTGGTTTCCGCTTGAGCGCGGTTGGTTGGGGAGCAGAGAATTATTGATTTGGACTTGTTAATTTGTGTGTATTCGCGTGTGTGTAAAGAAAAGCAGAGTAGTTAGCTAGTCAGTTAGTTAGTGAGTCAGTCAGTCAGTTTAGTCAGGCAGTCAGGCAGGCAGACTTTTCCCTAAGTAAGTATAATAAGCAATAAGGGAAATTAAAAGAGGTTAAAGTGCTTGGAAATAAAGGTAAACTCCAGGGAAAGGGTAAGGAGAGTGGATTAAAGAGAGATATCAAGAGATAGAGAAGTTGGAAAGCTTAGAGCTTAAGTTTTAATATACTAGAATAAAATATAGAAAAGCTTAACTATTAAACAAAGAAAAGATAGTTTATACTTATTAATAGAGAAAGATTTCAATATAATATTGCCGTGTTTATTTAAAAATCTAATTAGAGTATAAATCTAGCCCTTTAACTTATTTCTTGGTTATATATTTATAATTATTTAAAGTATTAATTTCAAGTAAAAATATATTATATTCTATTTAATAAAATAATTATATTATAATAATAAGAGGTTTTTAATAGAAGATTATATATTAAAGATATTATTTCTTTATTAGCTATTATAATTATTTTTAAATACTTTATAGTTTTATATGATTTTATTTTATTTAATATAAATTAAATTAAATTAAATATTATAATATATTAAGAATAAAAGGGATTAGGGATATAATCTAATTAGTTAAAGTATAGTCTAAGTTAAAACTAGTAAAAGTAAGCTACTTTATAAGTAAGGCTACTTTATAAGTAAAGCTACTTTTATAGATATAAAAAGGGCTTAGCTAAATACTTTTTTCTTAGTTAGTTAATTAAGTTAATAAAAGTATATTTGACTTTACTATTATATTATTACTTTAAATATATAGTCTAAAGGATTATATCCTTAGTAAGCTTCTATTTTCAATAAGTTATAAGCTTAATATAATATTAAAACTAAAATTATAACTTATATTTACTTTAATAAAAGCAAGGTATTAACAAACGTTTAGTAATAAGTAAAATAGCTAATAAGGTAAAATCTAAAAGCTAAATATATTATATCTTAATAAAGATAAAGCACTCAAAAAGAATATTAATAAAATAAGTGAAAATCTTTAATTGAAATAAAGAGCTAAGTAAGATTGCCTCTAGAAATAACTAAGTAAAAGAGATAATAAGTTAAATAAGTTAAATAAAATAGCCCTTAATATAATTAAAGCTAAGGAATATTCTAAAAGCAAGAGAACCTCTTTATAAATTAATAATTAACTATCCTTACTTAATATAAATATATTAATTAGAATATTAAGTAGTAATAAGCATTATAAGACAGAATAATAAGTATTTATTAATTATAACTTTTAATAATTATAAAGATTAGTTTGATTATATAAAGGTTAAAATTAAAGGAAAGGGGATATTTTTTATAATAAAGCAAAGTAAAATCAATTATACTTAAATCCGCTATAAAGAAAAGACTAGAAATATACTTATTATTAAAGAAAACATTGCGAATATATTTATATTAATAAGGATTAAGGCAAAGACTAGTATTAATAACCTTAAAAGCAAGTGTAAATGCTTTAGCGGACTATAGAATATAAATCAGGCAAAGAAGTAAGACTAAGTAAATGCATAAGCTTAAGAATTATATTAAAACAATTTAGAGAAGATAATATAATATTAATTAATAAGTATAAAGCTATAAAGGCTATATAGACTTAACTTAAACTTAAATATAAAATCATAAGTATATTTACTATTAACTAATATATAATAAACTTTTGAAACTTTATATTTAATAAGGAAATTGTTAGAAATACTAGGTATAGGATATAGCCACTAGGGCACGTGACTAGTCAACCTGTATTTAAGGCCTTACTTAATATATTATACCTTCTTTACCCAACCGCCGCTGCCCCTATCTTGACCGCATATACGAGGCCTAGAGGTTTATGCCCTTACTAAGTCTCTTTGCTTAATAGGTTATAAGCCCGGGTTTTGCATATAATAGAAATATCCGGCATTACTCTGCTATAAGCAGTGGGAGCGTGTCTCCTAAGACTGTAAATATAGCGGTAAGCTCTATTATAAGTAGTAGGAATAGCTCCCTAGACTATAGAAGCAGGCAATACTCTGTTATAAGTAGTGGGAGTATATCTCCTAAGACTATAAATATAATAGTAAGCTTTATTATAAGCAGTAAAGACTATAATAGTAGCTAGCAACTCTAGCCTAGGTTTAGTTAGTATTTTAAGGCAAAGAAAACTAGCACGGCATATAATAAGAGGCCAGGTGGCCTCTACTACTATAAAAGATAATCCGTCGAGCACTTGCAAGCTTGATATAATAACTATCAAGTACTTGCAAGCTTGATATAAGGACGAACTAGGAACCGCAATATTAACTAAGGAGAATATAAGCTCGATTAATTAATATAGGCTAGCACTAACTCTTGCTCGCTTAAATTAGGAATATATTTTTAAGCTTTTATAAGTATACTTTAAGTTGAGGGAATTATAATATATAATTAAGCTAGGCAATCTCTTAATTATATAAAAGGACAAAGCTACTATTTAATATACTCTCCTTTTATATCTAGACGAGTTCGATAAAGAGGAGATAGAGGGGGAAAAATCAAAGGAGATATAGAATTACCTCTAGAAGAAGTACTTATATATAAGACTAGTTATAGACTATGCAAACCTTTAAAAGCTCTATAGCTTTTAGCTTAGAACCCTCTCTATTAATAATGCCTGGGTTAAGCTTAAGGAGCTATGCCGCCGTATTATTATAATAGATCTAACCTAGAAGGTAAGCTTAACTAAAAGCGCGCTCTTCTTATTGCTTCTCGAATTGCTCTTAATAATATATAAAACTATTATTAACTCGCTTAATAGCTTAATATAAGTAATCGAGGATAAGCTAGATATACTCTATTTAAAGGCCGACTAACTTAAGGCAAGGGAAAAGCTAGAGGATATTAAAACGGGGTTATATAGCCGCGGGAAAAAGGGCTACTACTAGTATAAGTAATATAACTCGAAGGAATTGTCTATAAATAAGGGATAATTATGCTATAAATATAAAGAAATAGGGTATATCTCGACTACTTGCCTATATTAAAGAGCTATTAATAAGCTTATATGCAAGCTTAAAGATAGCGCGGAAAGTATATAAAAAAAGGATAATAGCTTGCGGGATAAGAGAGAAGCAGCGGCAATTGCGCTAATCTCTATAGATAATAACTTTAGCTTAAGCTTAGAGTTAAATTGCGACGAGTATAGTATAATACTCCTTGCTCTAGAGAGTTAAGAGCAAAGGGGAACTATAAGGCAATAGGAGGACTATATTTATTCCTTTAGCATTAATTTTAAAAAGGGTTTAATTAACTAGGTATTGCATATAATACTATATATAGCCTAGGTTTAAGTAGAAGTATTAGAAATACTAGGTATAGGGTATAGCCACTAGGGCACGTGACTAGTCAACCTATATTTAAGGGGCTCCTTGCCTTTACTTAATATATTATACCTTCTCTACCTAACCGCCGCTGCTCTTATTAAGACGATTATACCGTCTCGAGTACTAACTAGCTTTGCTAGCTAGCCTAGCGCCCCTATATAGAACGCTCGCGCGGTTATAGGAACTAGCTTATAGTGCTCGGCTATGCTTAGCCTAGCCTACGCTAGTCCTCTTAGACTAAGAGCCTCTATATATAAAGTGCTATAAGCCCTCCTAGAGCTTCTCTCCTTTCTTCCTTAGCTTTAAATCCTTGAATAGACCTTGGCCTTAGGCTTCTCCTACTCGCTTTGCCTACTTTTAATGCTTATAACCTCGCGTTATCTTATTATTTAAAGCTTACTATTATGCCTAGGAAGGCAATATAATCTCTAATAAGCAGGACGCTTATTATAAATAAGCAAAACGCTTATAATATATAATATATAATTACTTTTACGGAATTAAGAAGCACGGGTTCTTTAGCCCCAGGTTCGCTAGCCTAGAAGACTATTAATCTTTATTTCTACCCCCTCTTATATCCTCTTTATAGATTAAGGAAAAGAGCTTTGCAAGCTCTATGCTACTATGCCTCTAAGAAAGGCTATTATCGCGGCATTAGCTAGGATCTAATTAACTAGGGAAACCTTAACCGCTTAAGAAAAGCTATAGATAGCTTTATAAGAGAGCTTGGTTAAATCCTCTTTTTTTTAAAGCTAGCTATACTAGTTGCTAATTTAAGGGCAAAGCCCGAGAAGCTTTTATTATAATTAAAGCTCTCCTAGCTAGAATTAAATAGCTTAAAAAGGAGCAACAATAAGCATGCTAGAGTACTATGCGTTTTACTTCGCAAGCTTATAGAGTATATATCCTATAGTTAAGCGGACCTTAGCAAGACCTTATACTACTAGTTTTAGACTAGATTTCGGATATTTTAGCTAAGCAAAAAGCATTTTACTAAGAGACTCCTCTCTAAGAGGCTCTTATAAGATTAAGGATCTAGACTCGCTTGATAATAGTTTAAAGCCTATATTTACCTTATAAAATAAGGAACTCTATAGTAAGTTAATCTAGAATAGAGACTAGTTCCCTATAAAGGCTTATTGCATAGCTTATATATTCTCTATTACTAAAGGTACTACTTGCAAGAACCTTAAAACGCTATACCTTAGTAATTATGCTATAGCCTTTTAAATAGTAAAAGATATAATTAAGCATTTAGCGGACTGCTTTAAAGTTATTAATAAGCGCACTAATGCTCGCGACTTATATTTATAATTATACTAGGCTAGAGATAAATAGTTTCGCGATTTTAAGATCCGCTTTATAGATCTTATTAATTGCGCTAGAATTAATCTAGATACTTAGCAAGATAATATTCTTAGATACTCTTATATTAACCTTTAAGAAAAGCTCCTTACCTAAAGATAAGACTAGACTACTCTTTAATAAGCTATTAAAGCTCTCGATAATACTAATAAAGAGCTTATAAGCTTTAGACGCTATATTTAGAAATAACCCCTGCCTAAGCTTTACTAGGCTCCTAGGTTAAGCTAAGCAGTCAAATATGCTAGGCCCGCTTATAAAATAACCCCTTGAATCTATATTCTACTATTTTAAAGATCCCTTCCTTTAAAGACCTCTCTTACCCCGCTTATTCCTTCTAAGGAATGCTCTACTATACTAGACTAGTATTTCAATTATTATAAAATAAGCTATTGCATTTATAATTGCCTAGAACCTTAATAGCCAAGAGCACTCTATAAGATAAAGCAAGATAATAAAGAAGGCATGCTCTTAGAAGAAGAAAAAGCTTCTAATAAAGAGTTAAGAAACGAGGATGCCTAAGATAAGTCTTTGCCCTAAGCATAATATACTCGATTAATATAATTAATATATAGAAGTTAATAAGTAATATAGCATTTATTATTTTATATAGTTTAAGTTTAAATAGAATTATAATTATAAATATTTATACTCTCTTAGATATAGAAGCATATAGCTTCTCCTTTCTTAATATACGCTATGCTCTAGTAATATTAGAATTTATTAGAGCCCCCCTTTAAGCATTAGACAAGCCTATTATATAACAAATCGACTTCGCTGGGGTTTTGGGGTATAAAGGGTAATAGGTAAGTAAGTTATATATAAAGAATAAAGCTTTAATTGCTTATTAAAGGCTACTAATTATAAGTTAAGATAATTAATTTAAGTTAAGCATAAAGCTCCTATCTAGAGTAG
>JAPZPB010000976.1:0-10653 GCA_037952635.1 Bryoglossum gracile | reverse complement strand
TCTTATATACAGAGGCTCTTCGTCCAAGAGTACTAGCGTGGGCTAGGCTAGGCATAGCCGAGCACCGTAAGCTAGTTCCTGTAACCGCGCGAGCGTTCCATATGGGGCACTAAGCTAACTAGTACCCGAGACGGTCGGATCGTCTCACTCTTACTCTCTCTTATACTCGCGAGATCCTTAAACCCCTCTCTAGTATATATTAAAATTAAGATATAAAGCTAAGAGCAAATTATTAATAAGATATATATTAACAAGATTATAGTATAACTCGCGAAGATAAGCTTAAAGCTGCAAGAAAGCTTTCTTTAACTTATACTATAGCTACGATTATCTTAAAAAGAGAACTTATAATTAACTTAATTATAACCCCGCTAGCTCCCCTAGCCCCTTTAGTTCCTCTAGCACTTAACGCCTTAATAGATAGTAATAAGGACTTTATAGACTATAGTCGATAGCTTCCTTTATAAGAGTTATACTCTATTAACTATAGTCTATAAGCTCCTTCTAAGCATTTTAAGCTATACTCTATTAACCGTGGTCCTTAAGCTTCCTTTAAGTCGGCTCGTCGACTTGCTAAACGCTAAAGCACTACTCTTATTAAAGAAAAGCTCCCTTTACTCCCCTTCCCTATTCTTATAAAAAAGGCTAAGGAGAGATATTAGGTTGCCTAGGAGTTAATGGCGCTATTATAGCCCTTAATAGCTATAGGTAAAGAGAGGGGGTAGTATTTGAGTCCTATTATGCATATAAGGTTATACGCAAGGGTAGTATTAATAAATGCAAATCTATATGCTCTAGAAATGCCTTTCCTATTAAAAAATATAATATAGTTAATAGTAAATGCTTTTCTATTTACTAGATATTATAAGTTAATCTCTAAGAAATCGGTAATCTATCCTAAGAAGGAGTCTTCTCTTAGGGTCTCTAGTTTTCTAATAACTCGAAGCCCGATAAGTTGTCCTCCTTATCTAGGTCCTTTATTATAAACTCTATCTCCTTAATCTTTGCAATAATTATTATATGCTTGGGTTTTATGCAAGCCCTAGCTATATATCCCTCTTTCCCGCAATTATAGCACTTTATTAAGACTTCCTTTATCTTAGCTAGTATAGGAAGGGTAAGAGGGGTGCGGATAGTAGGTTTAGCCGCGGGGGTTCGAGTAGAGGGGATAGCATAGGCAAAGCTAAAGCTCTTCGTGGGCGCGGGTTAATATATTAGCTTAAGTACCACGGGGTAAATTAGGTTTTTGCGGGCAATGCAATAAAGTTCGATATTAAGAAATTGCAAGTGCAAGGCAAAGTTGTAAACCTCTATGCCTAGGGCATACTTATTTAGGGCGGCTATTTAGAGAGTTGGGGTAAGTTTATTATAAAAGCGCAAGGTTAAGTATATATCTACTAAGAGCTTTATATTACTAATATACTTTATAAAAGTAGTATAGAAATAGTTAAATATCTTATTAGGCCCTATATGCAAATTAGTAAAGCTATGCTTTGCATTGCGTTACTAATATAGATTAGAATAGATTAACTCGAGGTGGTTTATTATTTCTTCTACTAAGGTCTAACGAATTATACTAGTATCCTTATATTATATAAGTAGATAGTTATTAGCAGCGCCCTCGATATAGGTAAAGATAAGGAATATGCAAGCTTTCTTATCCCGAAAATAGTCTCGGTTTACCTTAAGCTTATTAATAGTAGCGAGGAACTAGGCTTCTTAGGTAAAACTATCCTTATTATTTTTAAAGATAGGAATCTTAATATCTTAGGTCTTTAAGTAACTAGCATAAGGCTCTAGAGGGGTTATTGCTATAGGGGATAGGTCTACGGGAGTAATAGCAAATATTATAATAAAGAGGGCAGCCGGGGCAGCATTATAGTTACTTATATCTAGAGAGTTTTAACTTGCTTACTAAGGTTAGTAAGGACGCTATTAATCTTAGTAAAGTTCTTATTATAATAATCTTATACTATATATTGTTATTCTTTAAAGATTTGCAAGGCCTTAATAATATCCTCGTTACTTATATTAGGGGGGGAACTAGCACTTCCTAAGTCGGGGATATAAGGATACTAAACGGGGGTTTTAAAGCGTTGCTTGCTAAAAGAAGAGGAACTAGTCTACTTCGATAATATAACTTAGGTAAAGGTAGGTGATTTTCGGGTTAAGTAAAAGTAAGTTTATAAAGGGGAAGGTATATGAAATAGGTATATATAAGGGAAGTATATAGCTATTGCAATACTATTATTCTAAAGAAAGACAAGCAGGTATTAGCACTATATAATCGCAGGGGAGAGAGTATAAAAGCGCGACGGGTTACTAGGAGTTAAAGACTATCTTATATGGATAACTTTAGACTTAGCAATATCGTGCTATTAAGGGAAGTGTATACCTTTTAAAAAGCTAGAGTATATACTAGATATTATAACCTTTATAGGCGAGATAAGTATTTGCTAATATAATAGCGCGAGGAGGTTAATAAACTAATCTTATTTATAGGCTATCTTATAAAGAGCAAATATAAGGAGGAAAGAGGTTCTTAGGGAACCCCTTCTTAAATAAGCTAGAGGTTAGCGCTTAGGCTACTATCGTTGCTAAAGCAATAGAAACTAACCTTAGCCTTAAGCCTCTTATAATTATATATATCTAGCCTTAGGCCTCGAAATATATAACCTTAGCCTCGCGCCCTATCCTAGCCTCGTCTCGCTAATAACTAATTAAGTGCTTATAGTTAGTCTAAGGATTACCCGCGCTAGAGGGCAAACCCGGATTTGCTCTTCGTTATATAACTTGGGTAATATATTATAATAATAGGCTTAAAAGCTCTAGAGACGTATACTAGCATTCTAGGCCTATAATTAATATTATTTAAAAGGATTTGCCGGTACCCTTAGTATATTACAGATCGTATAATAAAGGGGGTTTGCAATATCCAAGGCTCTTGAATTGCTATTAAATGAACTTGATTTTCAATAGCGATTTGTAAAGCACTCTTCGTAGCGGCAGCACACTAATATAGAGCCTATTACGGATAGCTTTATTAGCTTTCTCTAAGGTGGCAAAAGCAACCGCTATGGTTTTACCCGTAAAAATAAGCCTATTTTCGGCAAAGGTAAGCTAATAAGGCATTCCAATTAGGTTAAAGTCCTTATTAAAGGTCTTGATTTCCTCAATAATAAGGCTTATACCCTATAGGGTATTAAAATCGGCAATTAGAACCCTATAAAGAACTATCTTATGCTAGGGCTTATCTTTTTAAGCCGATTTAAAAGGGGTAATATGCTTCTAAATTAATCGTTTTTCAAGTATAAATTTAGTAATAAAAGCAAGTATAGTAGTAATAATAATATTGCTTAATAAGGACTTGGAAATCGCATTAACTACTAGGCCTTTAATACCCTTAGCCTTAAAAGCCTTATTAAAGGCATTTCGGGTTTATAAGGAGGAGAGGGCTAGTTGGGTGCCAATAGCCGATTTAATAAGTATTAATCGGTTGGATTTAGCATGCATTTTCGCTTGATTTTTAGCATGGGATTTAGCTATTGCCTTAGCCTTAGCCTTAGCAATAGAGTCAATTATAGTCCAATTGTCGTTTTGGGTGCCTTAGGCGGCAATTTGGGCGAAGGTAAGGGCCGGCGAGGTGCTACTTAAAGGGGCGGAAGTAGTGGGGGTAGTAGTAAGAGGGTATAAATGGGTTGCTACTAGGCTCCTGGATTTATAGTAGGTTTATAATGCCCTAATTAAGCGAGGGGGAGCTGGGTAAATTGCTTTCTATTTCGTGATCTTAGGTATTAAATAATAGTATTATTAGTAATAGTAAGCTTAAGCTAATAGCTCGAAAAGGGTCTAGCAACGAATCTATCTTTATAGAACCTGATATAAGGTTCTAAGGAAATCGGACTAGCTAGCTAGAATCGTGGAGAGGTTCTTTAAGTAATATACTTAGTTTTAAGTTATTTTAATTAAGTTAGATTTTCTAGAAAAAAGTATATAAAAGTATCTATTATTACTAATTTTATAACTAATGCTTGCTATATATAAGATGCTCTTGAGGCATTATAAGAAATATGTAAGGCTTATCTTATAGGATTATTTAAGAATAAGATTTTATTCTTTTCTTTTCTTTGCTTTTCTTTATATCAATCTATATTTTAATCTTTAAATAAATATTAACCTCTATATAATTTATATAAAGCGAGTAATAATATAAGAGAAGGATATAGCACTAGTTAAACAATTAAGAAGCGAAATAGTAGCTGCTTAAATAATAGCTTCTTAAAAGCATATAAATATTAAAGTTAACTTTTCAAGGCTTTTTTTTATAGTATTTTAGCAATAAGGTAAAGAAATTATATAAGGTTCTTTAGATAGATAAAATAGAATAATTTGCTAGTATTTAATTTAAAAATTAAAAATTCTTTATTTTTAATATACTAAAAAATATATTATATTTTTATATTTTAGTATTAAAGAGGTATAAAAGGGAAGACCGCGATCTAGGATCTAGTAAGAATAAGAGTATAAAAAGGGAAAGCTAAAAGGACTAGTATTATTAGATATAAGTATATTAAGTATATAAATCGTCTATTTAACTTAATATAAGTTATTTTATATATAAACTTTTATAAATATTATATTATATTATATTATATATATATATATATATATATATAATTCTCATAAAAAGATAATCCGAAAAGTAAATATAAAGAGTAGTGCTGCCTAAGAATATTATCTAATCCTAGCCCCGCTAGAATATTATAGTAAAATATATATATATTTAAGTAAAATAATATATTATATATAATTTTAGTATATAATATGCATAAAATGCATAGTTATATCTATTTTATACATACTAAGAAATCGTAATGCATTATAAAGAAATTGCACTATAATATAATTTAATTATGCTAAAATTTTAAATAATTGCATTATATTATAAGTAATAAATTTGGCTAAATAATTGCATTATAATTAATCGTGGGCTAGCCTACGCTTAACTATTTTCTAGCCTTTACTTAAATATCTAGCCCTACTAATTCTAAAATTTTCTTTTGCTATAATTCCTCTTTAGTTAGCACTATATTCTTCTTTTATTATAATACTATCTACCCCTTTAGTAACCTTAACTTATAGCCGCCTCCTAAGCAATCTTTTTCTTGCTTACTACCCCTAATCCTACTATCTATTGCCTAATCTTCGTATATATATATATAAAATTACTAAAGGAATATTATTTCCTTTAATTAAAGTTAACCTACGCTTTCTAGTTATATAAAATATCCTCCTAGAGAAATAATTATTTAAGATGCTAAGAATTGCTTATAAAAGTATTTAATACTTTATAATTATAACCCCGATTTAAGAGCTATTATTATAGCGCAAGTACCTTATAATAAATTTCGAAGTAATAGCTTCTTATAATAGGATATAGTAATAAACTTATTAGAGAGTAGGAGAAAGCAGAGAAACGATAGCTATAGATAAAGCAACTAAATTATCGGCCTAAGTAAAGAGAACCTAAAGTTTATTGCCCGAAGAATGCATTGCTTGCATATAAAGATCTATTTCGGTTAGCTAGCATTATAGAATAGCTTAACCTTAGTTAGTGGAGGGAGGGTCTTATAGCCGTAGCAGGCCTAATTATATAATCTATATAAATAACTATAATTAGTTTATAAGATATTAATAATAGCTAATTAGCAAAATTAATAAAAGATACTAATATATAGCTATAATAGAGCTACTAGACAAATAATATAAGTAAAAGCTTATTATTATAAGACCTATCTATACTAATTAAGAAGTTATCAAATATTAGTTCTCGCTATAATTGCATTTTTCCTTTTTTTTACTATTAGTATATTAGCTTATATGCGGGTCTCCTAACGTCTCTACCTATAAATAGTTTTAGGTTTAGTTAATAAAGTCTTTTACGCGAGCTAAAATCTCTATAAACTTAGCAAATATTAAAGAGGTTAATATTAAGTCTAAACTATATTTATCTCCTTTAATATAAACGTTATATGCTTTCCTTGCGCTTAAATAACTAACTTCTATATATATTTATTTAGTATATTAAAAGAGCTTTAGCATTACATATCTACTAAATTTATTAAAAAGGTTCTAAAGCCATTTTATAAATTGTATAATAACTATATTGCTAGCCACTAATTCTAAAGTATAGTAATAGTCCTATTTTAAATTTAAGGGAACTTAACTAGTAGCTATATAGGGATAATATATTAGCAAGCAATTACTAGAATATAGGCTTCTTACTATTAATATTGCTAGATTATCAGGGTGCGGCTAGCTATTAGCTTATTTACTATTAGATTAACTAAGTGCAATGCCCCTAAGATCTTTGCTTATTGCCTTAAGGTAGCGAAACTAATATATTAGTCTCTAGATATTAACTTTCTATATCTATAAGCATAAACTAATTACTAAGAAAAATATAATCTATTCTTTATAACTTTTTTATATTATAGCTATTTAAAGTGCCTTTATAAAGTTATTCTTAGCTACTATTATTATATACTCTAATCTATAATCTAAGTAATTTTAGAGAACCCGGCGAGCTAGAGATATTCTATATATGAAATTAACTAGAGATATACTTAACTTTTTTATATTAAGTATTTACTACTTAATATTTAAAAGCTTAGTTAAGGTCTATATCTTTAAAGATAGCTATATTAATAAATGCTCTTAATATAACTTTGCTTGCTAAAAAATTAGATTGGGCTATGCTTTATTATTAGTAGCATTTGCTAGAAGAAATAGAATAAACTAATTAATATACTTCTCTAACCCTATAGAGAAAACGTTAAGTATATTTAAGGCAAAAGCAATAGTTTCTAATTACTTTTATCCTAAGTTAGCTTTTTAGTAAACTTTCGTCTAGTCTTTTAATATTAAGCAAAATTCCTTATAGTAAACTAAAATAATTAGCCCTTTTTTAAGATATCCTAGCATAACTTATTTCGGCTTTGTATTATTATTAACTTATATAAGAGAGTTTTAAAGAAGTTTTAACTTATAAGATAAATATTTCTTTAAGGGTATATTAGTTTTTAAATTTCTCTAGGTTATATCCTAGCTTATATTTAGAGAATATAATACTATTGTTAATAATTTTAGATTATTAATAAAATAGAAACTTTATAAAATAATATCCTAAGTATAGAATGCTACCTTGATATTATAAAATATTAGTATATGTTATTACTTATTTATAGTTTAACTCACCTCTTGCTCTAGGGACTAGCATAAAATGCATAAGATAAATCTCCTTTCCTATACTACTATTTATATTATAGGGCAATTGATTTAAGAAATAGCAATAGTGCTAAAAGACGCTAGGATGCTTAAGCTAAATAGCTTATTAGTAAGGGCTTTGCTAATAGCTTATATTAGTGCATTTATACTAGCACTATAAGCAAGTATAGTGCTATTAGTTATAAAGTATATAATAGAACTAAGAACGCCGCTAAAAGATATAAGAATATTGTTAATATTAGTTAATTATAGAAGCTACTTTCTAATATATCTAAGATAATTAGTATAAAGCATATTTAAGTTACTATAGATAGGTAATATAATGCTATTATTAATAGATAATATTATATTAAAAGACGGGCTATTAATAGCATAGTTATATTCCTTAAAGAAGGGATTAGTAACTAGGAATTATCGCAATTATTTAAATATATATCACTAGTATTATAAGCATTCCACAATATTACTAGTGCACTAAGACTAACTAAGTCCGCAATATAATTAAAGGTATTATTAGGTATCCTTACTTTAAATAGTATCACTTGCCGTCTTATCTATTATATTAAGTAATATATTATAAAGCAATAAATAATAATTGTCTAATTACTATATAAAAGGGTAAGCTTCCTAATTATATATAAGATAAGCGCTAAGGCTCGCTAGAGCGTATAAATATAAGTAAAGTGCTTTATGCATAGTGCACACAATGCGCTATATGCTATTTAGCTATATATTGCTAAGCAATATAATATACTCCCTAAAGGCAGTAGCTCGCTAGTTTTAATTAAGCTTAGCGTCTCTATGCGGCTCGCTTTAGCCTTATATAAATAGAGCCTTAATCGCGCCTTCCCTTGCTTCTTAAGATAACCTTATTATAATAGCTTGCACTAAGAAGACTATTAGCTTTAGCCGCGGCTATAGCCGCCCCTTAATAAGTTCCCTATACTCTTTTATATATAGTTATACCTTATAGTGCGCTATATAGCGTATTTATAATATTGCTATAAGCTATATAAAGCTTTTAGCAATATTTATATTACTGAGATAACGCGGCGTTATAAGCATTAAAAGCAGGCAAAGCAAGTAGGAGAAGCTTAAGGCCAATGTTTATTTAAGGATTTAAAGCTAAGGAAGAAAGGAAAAGAGCTCTAGGAAGGCTTATAGCATCTTATATATAAAGGACCTTAATCTAGGAGGACTAGCATAAGCTAGGCTAAGCATAGCCGAGCACTATAAGCTAACTCCTATAACTATGCGAGCGTTTTATATAGGAGCGCTAGGCTAGCTAGCTTTGCTAGCTAATATCCGAGATAGTATAATTATCTTATTATCCCCCCCTTTTAAAGAAGCTTGCCCTTAAGCTTTTAACTATAAGCTTATTATTCCCGTTAAGCTTATTATAATTATCTATACCTATTTCCTAAGCAATAAGCCACGCTAGCAAGCTCTTTAGTAGTCCTTTTAAATCGGGGTAATCTATATAGAAACTATAAAATATATAAGGACTATACTTAAAATCTTTAGTAAAGTAATATTCTAGGTCCTTATTTGCTATAAGCTATTTAACCCGGTATTCCAGCTTGCTATAGCGCTTATAAATAGCTTCTATATGCTTTAATTCCTATTTTTCGTTTCCCGAGATTAGAATAAGTTTTAGCAAAGGGTTTACTTATCTTAATAATAGGTTATTTGCGTTTTAATATAAAAATCAAGCATAGATTACTAGATAGATATTTATATGCTTTAAAAGGTTTAGATAATATAATAGTCCTTCTTGCTTAAGGATCTTAAATAGGCTAACCTATTGCTTTAAAAGCTTTTAGCTTAGCCGATTAATAGCTAAGTGCTTTATAATTAGCTAGTTATTATCTTTAATATTAAAATCGGGCTTTTAGCAATGCTTATTTACTTACTCGGTCTTTAGTTCTTGCGCTTTTACTATAATATCTTATATAACCTTTTGATTATTTTCTAGCTACTTAGCAAATTATATAGCTTCTTAAAAGGAGAGCTTTTCGCGTGCTATAATAAGCGCTTTAAAAGCCTTCTAATCGAAAGAGCAATAAAGCAAATAGCTTTGCAAGAGCAAGAATAGAAAAGTGCTAATAAAACTATATAAAAAAATAAGCTAGGCGTTATTTAGCGCGGGGAGTATTTAAGACTAGTTAATCTAAAAATAGTTAATAAATAGTCGCAAGCACTAGTCGATATATTAGTTTAAGTTCTCTATTTACTTATCGGTTTATAAGCTATTAGTAATAAAAAGCTTAACTTTAATGCTTAAAATTGTATATTATATATTCTAGAAGTTCAAAACGAACTATAGTCCTTGATTTAAGACTATAAAGTCTAGAAAATCATAGTAATAGTATATAAAGGTATAATAAAGCTTCGCGAGTTGCCTAATAATTACTATCTTATAATAAGGTATAAATATTGCGGCTTTGCTTAACTAATTAATAAAAACGCAGATATTATTATATTTGTTTTTATTAAGTAAAAAGCTTTTAAAATTAATATAAATATATTATTATAGGTATTCTAGAACTAGAAGTGCATAATAAAGGCTAGGCGTCTTATCTCGAATATAGCAAGCCTCTTTATAAGCGTAATAATTGCGTATATAGCATTCCACATTAGCTATTAAGCTATGCTAATAATAGCAGGGGGTAAGTAACTATTCTGTTTTCTTAGCTAATAAGTAAGCTAAGGAGATTTAAGCATAGGCTTTATATATAAGCTTCTATTATAGCTCTTTTATATCTAGGATTACTAGCTAAGCGTTATAAAGTAATAGTTTATCCTTAATAATATACTTATTGCTCTTTTCTACTCTAGCTTTAGTCTTAAGCACTTCTAGCAATATATGCTCTTTATTCTAATAGATAAGCTAGTTAATTAAAGTAGCTAGTTCTATAAACGCAAGCTTTAATTATAAATCCTTAATAACTTCTAGTAAGATCTAGTCTTATATAAACAAAGGTTAATATTAGAGCTGCTCGTTAAGCTATATTTAAGGATTAAAGTCTTATTTGCAATGGGGAAAAGCATTAGCTTGCTTATTTTTTCAACCTGGGCAATATATAATTTATATAAAAAAGCTAGCTAATAGCTTACTCTATTATGCTTAGCGGGCTATAAGGTTCTTTAAGCTTATAAAATACTTTAAGGCCTTATAATTAATATATATTTTAACCTTATATAAGCTTTCTTAAAGCTCGGCTTACTATTATCTAAGTAATCGGATAATCGCTAGCATTTCCTTATTATAAATCTTATAATTTAACTTAGCTAGCGCTATTATCTTTAAGAAAAAGGCTATAAGGTGCTAAAATTAGTCTAATCTAAGCTAGGAAAGCACGCCGG